>JABCRI010001228.1:0-48238 GCA_015143295.1 Tetracentron sinense
TGAAAGGAAATCTTAGTAGGTTTTAGTGAGTATAAAGAATATTTGTAATTCTTTCATGGTTTTTTACTAGTGATGGATTTGCGGTTCAATGATGGGAATAAGTTGTCCATATTACTGGATTTTTAATGGTTTGGGCTCGGGCTTACATAGTTTCTGATTGTCCTAATAACTATAAAAGGCCTCTGGAATTATTCTGAGTAAAAAGAATTTGTAATTCTTTCATGGTTTTTTAATATCTTGGATCGTAAGATAAGCGGTACTAGAAGTGTGAGTGAATTATTTGATTACTCTGATTTTCATATTTTTTGTGCCTAGTTTCCCAGTTTATTATGATGTTTTTTTCTTTTTTTCCTTTACTATTACAGAAAAGGTATATGTTCCGAGCAACAGCCTAATTTCATTTATCGGGAATCCGCACTCTGAACCGTTAATTACTTGGATGACAAAGCTTCAAATAAAGTATGCAAGGAGGGAAAAGTGGGACCCGCAACTCTGCTTCTGTTACCAGTAAAGCATCACGATTACTTCTGCGCACGGGATCACTTTCGAGGTAATAAGTAGAGTTTTCATATACTAATTGGTATTCACGTGATTGAGAATTAACAGAAATATTACAAATTGCTTTTATTTACGTCTTTAACTTCTTATGATATATTTATTGGGAATTGCAGGACACCATAGTTGCAACGGAGGCGTGGCTGCATCGGTCGCATTGAGATATTTGGTGACAAGCCATGTTTTTTATAAAGTCAGGTTCGTGGTGGGCACAGGATACTCGGACTAGATCAAGAGGAACACATTACTTTTAAACACTGTTTCAAATAAAATCAGTAACAGTTGGATTTTATATTTGGTATGGAAGCTCACTCTATGAGGTAAAGTGATTTTCAAAGATTCAGATCTTTTAAGTAATTTTAACATGATCATGTCAAACATCTGGAAAGAGAAAAAACTACAATTGGGTTCTAAAAAATAACAAAATCATGAACTAAAACATCAGTGTGCTTCGGCTTAATGAGAACTATTTTGTGTGATTCCGATATTGGAATGGGTGTCTTGCACAGGACTGTATCTTCATTCAACACTAAAGATCAAGGGCAATTGCTGCTTCCAAAGGGATTCGGAAAGGATGATAATACGGGCGTTCCTTCTTTCGTACACTGTACAGTGAATGACTGGAGATCTACTGTGGGACGAGCTTGGGCAGCTACTCAGAGCAATTTATTGCGTACTGTATATCCTGACATTATAAGACCACACCTGGATGGAGTGATGGGGAGACTCATCAAGGGCAGATGAATACCTCACTAATAACTACGACACTGCTAAAATGATTTATATTCTGAGCTTTCTAGTAGCTCAATCAAGAATTTTACATACAGTTTTTTTTTTTTTGGCAGGACGGGCGTTGTTTTGCGAATACCATGTTAGGTAGATGAGCCAATTTTGAAGGGACGACCTCGTGGCCAAGTCATTCAGTCATGAGGAAGCAAGACCTTTTTAGACAGGGATTTCCATAGATGGAATATGGTTAGACGTTAGTTTCTTTCTCATTTGCCATTAGCTTCTATTGTTCACTTTGATCATTGTTTTTGGGGAATGCTTGTTCACTTTCCTTCTCCATCTACTTTGTCGTCCTATCCATCATTTGGTTTTTCTTATTAAAAAAGAAAAAGGATGAGAATGAATGAACATAGCATTAATCTTTTTGTTTATCTTTTTTTTGAAACAAGCAGTTTAATGTGTTAATTTTCCTAACAGGTAAAGTTTATCCTGGTACGGACACTACAATTTGGGTAAAGTTTTCGTTGCTCCATAGTTAAAAGAAAAAGTTATCTTGGTATGGGACGCTGGGTTTTGGGTAGCAATTTCCGTCCTAGTTTTAGACTAATAATAATATAATATACCGGTATAATGGCCCCTTGCCATTTTGAGTATAAGTTTTGGGTGTCCCATTCTTTCATTTCTGTAGATATGCACTTTGAGCTGAGCTAGTCAATGGTTATGACAAGCTCTTGTTAGCATCATGACATAGGTTTGGACAATAGGCCAATTGACATGATCATAAGTAAATGATCCTTTGAATTTGATTGTGTGATACAGTGGAGGGTTTAGATGGCTAACGTCTCTCACTTTCATCTTCTCTATATTTATTTGAGATTTAATTGTAGCTTCAAAGAATAAACCGAGCAAACAAAAAATGGCAAACAACCAAGGTCACCTTGACCACACAGATCTAAATGAGCGGAATCCATTTTCCACAAAAAAAAAACCAAATCAAAACAACAGAATATAGCCCACTCCATTCAAGCCTGTGCCAAAGTTCCTCCTGCACATTAGACATCACGGGGCGACCCGCAATGAATATAAGTTTTACTGATATTCTACTTATCTGCCAGCTTACACGAGGGAAGTGAGACTTGGAAGCCATATAGCTAAAAACCATCTATTACAACAGACTCCAAACCTAACCAATGATAAGCTTATCATCCCAGTCTAACTAGTCCTATTAATTGAAAACAAATTCATAGTATGTGCATTATTCCAAATGTCAAGAGATATGTGGGACTTTCCTGGGCCCACTATTTGCGTATTGAAATCTCACGTGCCGAGATTGGGAAAAAAAAAAAATGTTGGGAGTTGACACAGGTGCACCGTATGATAGCTCCCTGTCCACAACTGAGGCATTTCTCCAATGTCCACACTGGTTTCTTCTAGAGTACAAAATGTTTTTTTCATGACCATATTTGTACTTGGATTCCGACATCTTTGGGCTTTTTGGTACCACAGCTTCCATATTGGAGCTAATGGCTCAGAAAACCCATGGCTCATTACCAAAACAAAATTTCAAAATGATAATAAAAAGCAGGAAATATTAATGGACTGTGAAGAGGCTTACAACAGTGAGTATACATTCTGAAAAATCCAAGTAAAGGCATCACATAATATACTCTCAACTGGAGGCTATAGACAAAGACAATATAGCAAAGAGACCACATTTGGCACCGTAGAACCTTCTTGTAACCATGGTGTGACAGTATGCAAAGACCTAGCCAAGATGTTCACACAACTTAGATCTAGCTTTGCATCTCCGACTTTGCGCCCTACTACTTTCTTTTAGTAACAACAAGATTTCATTTAATCAAGTACATGTGGCATATGCTCAAATATATAGCTGGCGACTACCTCTTCATTGGATTATAGTCAAAATCATCGAAACTTCATGATAATCTTAAGAACCACGATTTGCAACCTTTAGTTGTCAGAATGTTGGTTCATAAAATTAGAAGTTGATGTGGTGCATTAAAAAAAAAATCGGCTTTGGACCATGCACTTGTCTTTGATGGTTTTGGGTCACGATGTTTCAGCTTAACATGTCATAGCCGCAAATACCAAGTTTTGTGCTTATCATTGTTTACCAGAGTTCAAGTCAATTCTTTTGGATGTAAACCCATATCACCTAACGTTGTGTCTTATTTTTTTTCGTTGTGAATAAACTTCCACCTGGCGGGGTCTGCGAAGAAGCAGGGAAGAAAAAAGGGAGAAAGACAAGAGCATCGAGCACATCGAGGGGGTCTAGAGTGGATAAAATCCTATGATATGCGCAACAAAATAAACAAAAAAACGAAAAATGCGTTCCTAACCGACAAGTCATCTTCATACCCTGGTGGGGCTGTGTGATTTTGGACGTATGGTTCCCATTGTGAATGAAACCATTGAATTTCTAATTTTGAGGTTACAGAGGGGTCTCTTTTTTGCCAACGACAAAATCCATTGATGACTTGCCATAAATTAAATACAATAACGGCAATTGATTTGCGTGTGTGACGTGAGGACAGATATGACAGGGAAGGTAAAGCCTTTGGTCCTGCCACCACTCAGCAGCCAAGGTGGTGGTTTAAAAAAAAAAAAAAACCATAACCTTGGTAATCTAACAGGCTACCTAACCATCTGAAAAAAAATGACCATATACTATGGTTCATACTCTTGTCTAATAATATATCTTTTTGTATTACTTTTATAATCACTTCATTTTATGTGCGATACTATTTCATTCCATGAGATACAGATTGTTTTTTGCAGCGACAACACTTTAGGGTTTCTAATGATTACAAAGTTTTGATCTGCTATTTACTCAAAAGGCCCCAAAATTAAAAAAGATCAGTCCAACATTTGTTTCGAGTAGAAAGCGCTTTAGCTGTAGAGTTTCATAACCTAAAACATTCCACCGACGTCGTTATTCACACAAGTGTTTCTTCACTTGTCGAGCAGAAATGCCTATTAACATTTCTTGGCAATCTAATTAATGAAGAGCTTCCTCGTGAACTATTCTTGATTCTGCCATCAAAGCGTTTGGAAGTTACCTATCATAATATAAATATGATGGCTGTTCCATTTCTAATTCAGAGGTAGGGATGTAGGGTACGTTCAGTTTTGAATGATTTTCATGTTTTACTACCAATATTAGTTTGGATATCTTTTTAAGCTGCTTCAGCAAAACATTGCATCACCTGTTCATTGTTCATGTTTAATAATTATTTTCGAGATATCCTTCATCTATTCCAATGTATAGGGGGGGGCCAAACCTCCAAGTGATGACCATCTTAGGACTTAGATAGTTAAACTATTAGGAACCCCATTTGTACTCATAAGTACCTAACATTACTAGAAAATAACATGCATTTAGCCATTTGCAAACTTGCAAGTTGCAACAGCTTTTGTAATTCAAACTCGCTACAGATTCCAATCGAAAATATAAAGATTAAAAGATGGTTTAAATCAAGAAAACCCTTCCTACAAGTACAAATCAATTGAATAATAAACAAAAATATGTGGCCAACACTCACCCGATGAACAAGTGCATATTCCACACTCCGGCCCAAGTTATGCTGTCCTCTGTATCATATGTTCCATCAAGATAGGCACCGGATTCAGAATTGAAGTGCCCTCAGATAAATCCAAAAAGTAATTGTGGTCCAACATTAAAGACCGAAGAAAGAAATGACTATTATCAGATATACGGCTCTTTTTTTCCGAGGTCTTGCTTCTGAAGCATTCGTTTTTTTCAGAACCACTACAATGTTTTGAGCCTTCAGCACATTGCCCCTCTGGATGCAAATTTGTCCTGTAAGTCAGAGCTACTTTCTCCTTCACCAGAAACTTCAAAGATTTCAGATCCACACCACATATCATCCTGCAACTTCCTTTCTGCAGCCATTGCAGCAGCTTGTATTGGACTAAGTGAAACCATGAGATATTGCTATCACACACCACCAAGCGGTTTAGGTCCACAGGTAATAGGGAACCCAGACGTGCTCTCTTTTCTGCGGCAGCCAGTGCCGTCTGGTGAAGAGATGACAAAGGGGGTTGACGAGAGAAACCACCCAAACGTCTCCCAGGAAGATCGAGACCCCTCTCCTCTTCCAGTTATTCCCTTGGACATCAGCTCCTCACATTCCTGCAGAGGAGCGGGCTGAAACTTAAATCTGTAAAGATTATCAGAGTAAATGAAGCAAACCAGAGAAGCAAAAGCATGAATTGCGTCAAGATGCAAGCAAAGTTACAGGTTCAAGATAACCCAAACATAAGTACTTGAGCAAGTTTTTTTTTTATAGATTGTCACAGAGGCTGGTGCCTCACAGTACACAAGTGTTTACTGTTACAGGCAGACAATTTTATTTTCTTTTTTCTTTTTTTTGTTTTGGTTTTTTGGACAACATCTACACAAGCCAGCTATACTTAAAACTCAAGAAAAAAAAGAAAGAAAGAACGCTGAACTTTTAACCCATGTAACATAAGTAAAACTGAGAATAGAAAAAAAAGAGAAGAAGAAGATAGAATATGAAAGAGGCTTGTGTATCACAGTACAGTGTTTATACTTACAGGCAGAAATTTTATTGAAACCTTGGACAACATCTACACAATCCTGCTACAGCTTGAAAGTTTAAACTCAACACTGAACTTTTAACCATGTAAGATAAGTTAAGCTATAACTAGAAACTTTGGGAAGCATGTACACAGTAAAGGGTTTACAGAGATGTTTCCACTTTCCACCATTAATCTTCCTGAGATGAGTCATAATATAGTTCCATAGTGCATGTATGATTGTAATATGAGTTAACAGAACTATAAAACCCTCTTGCTATAATTTCCAAGCAATGATGCCGAAAAACTTCTGGCTTGTAACATACATGTCCCTTTTGAATTTGCTCCATGGGCATATATCAGCAGAGACAAGATTTGCAGGGTTTTGTATTCCCATTTAAACAAGAACTATAATAGGGTTTTTTTTATTGAAAGGTTGTGGTCATGTCAACGTAAATAAAGATTCCAAAGGTCTCCAAAGATTCATAAAGAAACCTTAACTAGACATCAAGAACTTAGACAACGCTAACGTTAGATAGAAACATCCTGAAGATTAACCATGGAAAACATCAAGACAAAACGCTAACGCTAACGTTTGGACCACAAGACATTATTTTTCCAAAAAAGTCTCAAAAATACGTTTTTTTTCATCAACTAGTAATTTTCAATAGTATTTGTGACTTTTGAGAACCATTGCAATTTTATTTTCAAAAAGTTACAAATTCCTGCAAATTAAACACAATTACTGACTTTTTGATAATGAAAATATTTTTGTTTCCAATTTTTCATAATTTTATACTTTAATTGCCCATATATTGTCTGAGAATTTTTCCAAAAAAATTCAAATTTTTTTGGATTTTGCCGATATTTTGATTCTCTTGGTTTCTTTCTTAATATGAGCTCATTACCCAAAAAGAAAAGGTAGTTACGGCCTATTAACGAGATTACAGACGACATAAAAAAAAATTCAAGTGGCACACCAATAATGAGATCATTGAGAACATACACAAATTGGCTATGGGTCGAACTAAGAAGACCCGTACAACACATACAAAACACCAAATTTGCGACTTAAATATTCTGTCAGAAGATTCAGCTCAACACTTCAAACAATTCGTCCATTCTAAAGTTGTCAGATTGCACCCAAAATTGATCGTTACCACTACTTCAACGACAATTAACAGTGGTCAAATAGAAATAAACCCATTAGAGGTTAGCAAGAACAAAACTAATATCCCAATATTTTTGGTTTCTTCATCACCACCAATGCAAAATATAAAGAAAATCAGGAAGTTAAAACAAAATACCCTTTCTGATTTCATCCCAGAGCTTGTAGAAATTCGCATTATGAGGGCTGTGAACATTATGGCAGAGCTCTGAAGCATTGTATCGAGAATTTGATCGTAAGGGAAGAAATCCAATCTCTATGCGGCCTCCGCAATCTCAATTTAACTTGCACACCTCCTCCCACATTCAACCCTAGAAGAGATGGATTGTTCGGACTGCATAAATAAATAATCTTTATTGATAAAAAAAAACAAAAAAAACATAACATTCAAAACAAACAATTCACAAGAAAAAAAAATACCAGAATTCAGAGATAAGCTTGACTCTCCAAGTTATGTTTCGCATAATCGGCGGATTGCACCTTCGTTTCGCTATTTTCTCAAGAATCGTCCGTGCTTCATCTTCCGTCTCAACCGTTTTCAGAGGTTTGGGATTTCCCAGACATTATTAGATCCCCGAGATCCATTCTTCGCAGGAAATCGACACGCTAACCCTAACCCTAACCCTAGCGATGATCGATTGCGATCGTGTTTGCTTAAAACGTTACCTGAGAAGTGAGAACCCTAGCTATCAATCTCAGTTTCCGGTGATCGAAAACCCTCGCTTTCGATTTGCGGTTGTGGAGATTTGAAGAACAAAAATGATTTTCGTTTTGGCGGGATTTTACCCAAAATATCCAGCATCGGAAATCACAGCGCTTTTTTTTTTTTAACCCGCTTTGTTATTTGAGAAGTAAACGGGGCCCTCGCATTTCACGCGCGTTCCAGACTAATCACATGTCTCGGTCTAAGGATGGCGGATGCTCTCAAGTCTGAATCAATTAATGTTACCAGGTTCGCTCATTCGAATCGGTGTTGGTTCATCGCAATTCTCTAGAGTGAACCCGGCTCATTAAGGGTAGGATGGGATAATTCATTTTTCGGTTCGTCAAAGGTTATTTTGTTTGTTTTGCTAGTTTAGTTCACTATTTAGAGATATAAATCAAAATATATATTTTTTATTATAATATAAAAATTTTAATATTTTAAACATATAAATAATATATTACAAATACTTATTTAAAATATAATAAAAAAAATATTTTTATGAACGGTTTGTAAACTTAAAGTATAACTTTGTCAAACTTAAAGAAAAATATCAATAAATTTAAATAAAAAATATGACGAACTTTTGTTTTGAAACTACTATGTGATTCGCTCAATTTTACGAACTAATTCGAACCGAACCATGAACCAGTTCGGGTTTGCTTGGTTTGGAGTTTGCTATAACATGTAGCGAACTTAGTAACCCTGATTTGAACCGACAACGCTGCCAAAGGAGGTTGCATTGACAAATATTTTCAAGTCCAGACTGCATCAAGGTAGTGTTCTCATAATTGAAACAGAGGCCGAACCAATCGTCCCAATTCAGCCAACTCGGATGAGCCATGGTCTTTATCTTAAAAAAAATAAAAAATTTGGCTGGTTCTTACAGTTTTACCGGTTATATGACCGGTTCTCCAGTTGAACTACCCAGTTCTTATGATTTTCCTATTTAAAAGCAATTTTTAAAACAATGCTGGTTTTAGGGACCAGTTGGTTCTCAGTTCTACCAGACGGTCTGGTTTTCAAAACACTAATCTAAAGTACTCGAGCTTTCCATGCCTCCGCCCTCTCCCTTTGGCAATCTAGATCTCACACTGCATAAATTTCTCACCTAATCAATCATCCCGGTTCAACCAACCCTGATGAACCATGGTCTTTATCTTATTTTTTAAAAAAACTTTTTTTGGCTGGTTCGTATGGTTTTACCGGTTATATGACCGGTTCTCCGGTTGAACTACCCGGTTCTTATGATTTTCTTGTTTAAAAGCGGTTTTTTAAAATAGTCTAATATTGATGGTTTAGGGACCAGTTGACTGGTTGGTTCTCAGTTTTCCCAGTTCAATTGCACGGTCCGGTTTTCAAAACACTAATCTAAAGTCGAGCTTTCCATGCCTCCGCCCTCTCCCTTTAGCAATCTAAATCTCCGTTATGCATGATCATCACTTTGCATAAATTTCTCACCTAATTCCAAGGTTGTTCTCTTCTCTCGGAGTCTAATCCATTCCACTCAAATTTTTAGAATTTAAGAGATCAAAAAACGCAGGAGTAGCTGTATTATTGATTATGTTGAGGAAAAACTTGAGCTTGTCGGTCGACATAGAGCCCGAGCAAACCACTTGTCCATTCTCATGGTTAAAGCACACACTTTAAGCACACACTTTTGAATTGGTTGCAATGTTTTAACGGTGAGAATTGAGAGGTGGTTGGCTTGAGTTGAGAGTAGGGAAAGCCCGAGATTTGGGCTATCACTCTAATTCTTTTAATCTCCTCATTTTGTACTTCTCTTTCCTATCCAATCTGAAATCTCTTCACTCTGTAATTCATTCCTCTTACCCAACAAATTGTTCTGAATTCGAACAGATTAAAATCAACATATTTGACAAGATTCAAGGATTTGATTAATGTTAATATTTTTAAAAGTAAATAATTAAATTAAATATTAAAATATTTTGTAGGTAATATTATAATACATTTTTAAAGTTATATAAATATTATTCTCGAATTTTAATTAAGTCAAATCACTATAAATTCGAATTCAGTCAGCTTTGTGTTTGGTTTGAGAGAAAATATTAGGAGAAAAACTTGTTATTCTTTTCTTTGAGTAATTCATTCATTTTGTGGAATTGTAAATAAGTGAAAGTGAGAGAAACAATATACTGAAGAGAAAAGTGTTGCTTGTGAATCTACCGTATTCTTGCAAACCAAACAGAGAGTTTGTTTGGGTTCTTCCAACTTTCACACTTTTTCTCCACTTATCCCAAATCGAACACTATCTTATAGTCGAAATTATCTCATTATTCGTATCCATTTGACAGATCTTTAATAGGATCAAGTTTCAGTCTAATCGGATTGAATATCATTGACATCCCTAAGTATTAGGGCATTATAAAGTTGGATTTCTTTTACCCGGTCCATCACTTTTTTTACCATCTCCATTGTGGGGGTAATTAAGGGGCGTGATAGAAAGTAGACCCTTAGATGTAGAAATATAAGACGGTGGACCACTTTTTTTTTTTTTTTTTTTTTTTTAAGAGCTGGAAGCCACCCACATAGCAGCCCCGTCTCAAATTTATTAATAAGCCCTTACTTGTGGCGGAGGAATACCGTGGGAATAGAAGGACACTTGGGGTTTACAGAATAACACCCTATGCAACAAAACAAACAATAAGAGAAAACTAACTTATACCAAAACCAACAATAAATCCTCTAAACATGTCTAATATAAGTCGTACCCATCTTATCCAATCTATACAAACCTTTGTTAATTCTAGGAAGCTAAACACTATTTGTAAACAAATTATTCCTCCCCATGGCACCTTGCTGAGTCAAAGCATCTGTCACTTTATTTCTTTTTCTATACGAATGCTTTATAGAAAAATCTACTCCCTTCAATAAATCAATAAACTGCTCTCAAAAATTCCATAAATATCATAAAATACAGTTTCGGGAACTTATCCAATTCACTACGATAGTCGAAGGTGGACCACCTTTTCAATTGAGGTTGTAGCAACATAAGGGAATTTATAATCTACCAAAATTTCATTTCTATCGAATTTTAATGTTAGAATAGCACACTGTATGATTCAATGCGTGGTCCACTCACTTTTTGAGTATCTTTGCGATCCAAAATATTTAATAATAAGAAATGAGTACAGCCAAAAATAATGAAGGGGAATGCCCAGTTTCCTGACTTCCTCACTTTTCCCACAAAACCGACACGTAGAGTCACCTTACCTGGCTGCTTTCGCAGCCGGTTACAGCTTCATGCCTTCAACAACCATTTATTTTTTAGATTTCCCCCTTGATGATTTATAATTTATAAAAAAAACCTCATTTACATTTAATACAAAGAGTACGGATGATACAGAGAGAACATTTTCTCTCTCTCGTTTTCTCTCTCCCGCTCTCCATTGGTTTCATTTCCCCTGTTTTATCATCAATCTCTCGCCCACTTCCTCTCGCCAAATCCCTTCTTCCCTATTTTGTTCCCCATACAACATCTCAACAATCCCCCATATCGATCACCCTTTGCAAAAGCACCCGGAAAAAAAAAAAAAAACCCTCTCTCGGTGAGCAACGCCGTGCCGGTGACAATGGGCGATCGCCTTCATTTTGACAGCAACACTCGAGAAAACCCATTAACAGCGACCTTGAGCAATTCATCTTTTTTTTTTCCTTTTCTTTTTTTCATTTTCGGTATTGTGGTTTGAAGTTGGGGGGTTGGGGTTGGACAAGAAGCTTTCAACCTCCCACCAAGATTGATTGTTAACAGAGAAGCTTTCATTACATTGCCTAATTTTTTTAGGATAAAGGATTTGAAGATGCAAAACTAGTTATTGCAGCTCTAAAACATTAAGGCATATCTATGATAGGGGTTGCAGGGATTTTGCTGGGGTGGTGAGAGAAAGTGAGTAATTCCCAAGAAAAAAAGAAAAAAAAAACCTAAAAGAGGGACCTAAGAAACATGAAACTTGGTTACCTTCTCTATTAAGGAACATGTACCTTCTCTATTAAGGAACATGGATGCCTGTGTAGACATGGTTTGGACTTTTGAGAGAGAGCGATAAATAGAAGAAGACAAAGTGGTGGGAGGTTGAAAGCTTGGTTTCAAAGTGGAATAATAGCCGATTGTGATTGAACTCAAGGAGAGTTCAATCGCACCCATATGTCATCACATGCCTTTTTAAAACCACTATTAACCATGATTAAGATTCTTTAATCCGTTCGATTCAACGATCTAACATTAATCTTTAGAAATTTGTTTTTTAAAAAATTAACCTTTGGGTTGATAATAACCCTAAGGTTAATTTTTTTAAAATATATATTTCTAAAAACTAAGATTAGATTGTTGAAGCTTAAGGGTGCGATTGAACTCTTCCTAAATTCAATCGCAATTGGGTGTGATTTCATCTCCTTTATTTCGTGGCTTTTTGATGTGCACGTGTGAAGTTTATATTTGATAGGGGGGTTTTTATAAATTATAAACTATCAAGGAGAAAGTCTTAAAGGTTAATTTTCGACGAATGATAACCGGTTTGGGAAAAATAATCACACGCGTTAGATTTGTAGAGAAAGTGAGGAAGTGGGAATTTGGGGCTAACATTCCCCAATAATGAGACATGACTAGGCATCAGCCAATGAAAGTTCATGTCATCTTAACATGCTCAGGTATCTAGGGAATCTCGTCCGTCTTTTCCGCAGCAGATGAAAGCATATAGAGACAATTGACTTTTCAAAATTGATTTAGGTAGTGTTTGGATACACTTCTGAATTGACTTATAGTGACTTTTTGCTCTTAAGATTTAAAAGTCAATTAAAAATTATTTGGTTTGACACTTTAAGAGAATAATTCCTAAATGATTTTTTTTTTTTTTGATTGAAGATTTCTAAATGATTCAAAGGTCACAAAAAGTTGAAAGCTTTTAGGGAAAGCTGCCCCCAATTAACTTTTGTGGGAAGTTCCTTCTATTTTAAAAAAAATATTTTTCTTAAAAATTATTTTGAAAAAGCCCTTCCCTACTCTGAGAAGTTTATCCAAAAGCATAATGTGATCTTTACAAACAAATTTAAAATTAGATCTTAGAGCCGAAGATTAGTGATTCTTATAAACTAATGGAAATTAGACCTTAGAGCTGAAGATTAGTCTCTTACGCAACCACACGTATTAAGAATTACAAGCTGGGTCCAAAGTGTAAGGATATATTATTCAGATTCTGGCAAAAACAGCTTGTTCTTAAACCTTGGGGAATTATTAAAGAGTAGCAGTGAAAATCAATGATGAGGTGAAGTAATCAGTTCTGTTATTGAACGCTAAAGATGATCAACGGGTGCACTAGTCACACTAATTGGTGTCGGCCATTACCCCCACATACAGACGATCATCTAATGGTAAGGCCATGATTGGAAAGACTTCTTGGACGACTTTTATCGTCTTCCGAGTCGGTAGAAGTAAAAACATTTAACCTTTATAGTGTTTAGGGAGTCAAAGGTTGTGGGAAGTTGGAAGGGGTGACTTCTTTTGGAAGTTGATAATAATCAACTCTTGCAAAAAGTTGATGGAAGGGATGAGAGTCTACCAAATTCAAGTTTCAAAGGATTTTAAAAGATAAGTAACTTTTCATAAGGACAAATCAAACATATATTTAGACTTAATACAGCAAAATTTTACTTGTGCAAAATAAAGTCATTTTGTTTTACAAAATGATTTTTGCAGGTTTCATCAGAAGTTATTTACTCTGGAGTAAGTTTATCCAAATAAGGCCTAATTGTCTATTCTAAAATGCTGATCAACTGTGGTGAGAAATGGGATTCATGGGTACATTAACTATTTCCGTTACTAAATGTGTTGTTATCTGGAAGGGAAATAATTAACGTATCTAAGAAATCGATTTTAAAATTCAAGGCTGGACCTCAATGGTCCATGCCCTCCTCTTAAATACCCATCACAATTAGTGGACATTTAAGAGTGGGGACATGGACCAATGAGGTCCAGCCTTGAATTTTAAAATTGATTTCCCAGATACGTTGACTATTTCCCTTCCATAAATAATCCTTAGAGAGGAGAGTTAGCCCCAATTGCATTTACTCTATATTTTTCCACATTGGGGTTAGCATGTGGAGTTATTTCATATTTTTAATAAATAAAATTAAACAAAATCAGACAATATATGACATTTGTTTGCCCCCAGTTGTATTTTTTTTGAAGATTTACGACTAGGGCTGCCAAAATATTTAGAAAGGACAACGCAAATACGTAAGATTTCCAACTACTGGTGTCTCACTTGTGCTTTAATTAAGCAGCTTTAAATGAAATCATGATGGTGTTACAGTGACGAAAAGATGGAATTATGATACTTAATTAGCAAACATTTATTAGAAATAGCTAACATTATTTTGATTAAAAATTTAAAAATTTGACTGATGTCGGTCAACTCGACATAATTTTAATATTGATTTGTAAGATAATGGAGTCCGAAATTTTGCAAAATTTTACAAATATTTCTGGGAAATTAAAAAACATGATACACATTTCAACCCAATGTGTTGATACAGTGTGGGTTAATTATGTTGACCGAAAAAATTGAAAGAGATTTGTCTCACGAGTCACGTCGGTAGGCTTCACCTGTGGTAGTGCGTGAGACTAAATCCCTACCCCTCTTTTTCGAGAGGGTGTGTGGGTGCAATGGCCTTGTTGCCTGTGGTGTGTGGTGTGTGTTTAGGTGTTGTGAACCTCAAAACATAGTGTTAAACCAAAAAAAAAAGACTTATGTGTTATCCAGGGGCAGAGCCACATGGGGCCAGGGGGCTGAAGGCCCTCCAAAATCGGCCCCCCAAAATTTTGAATTGTTTTTCCTTATTTAATGCATATAGGGGTGTAGCCTTAGAGAGGGGCAGAGCCGAAGAGAATGGGGGTTCTAAACCCCTAAACGTAAAAAATAACAAATATTCTTTACAAATAGATACAAACATACACTCTATGCTCCCGAACCCCCACAGTTAGCCCCCCTACAAGAGAATCCTGGCTCCGCCCATGGTGTTATCCATCACATCAAAATATATATTAATCACAGATGATATATATATTTCTGAGTAGATACTTTATATTTTTTTCTAAGTAGATACTTATATTTTTTTTATGTGAGATGTGATAGCTCTTGAGTTGATCTTTTCGTTTACTGCTACCAAGTTCTGTTCTACCAATGGGCTTTCCGTTCTTACCAACCAAGTCCTAGGAAACATGCCACCATCCTCAACCGACGTTTGTTATTTTCTAATATACTCGGCCATTCCTCTTCACTTTATTTTTTTTCTTAATTTCTCCATCAATTCATTCCTTTCACTTTCTTTTGCCTTACTTCTTTGAATTCTTTTGGATGGATGGTAGGGCCACCAAACTTCGATTGAAAGTGTCACCAATAACCAATGAAGGTGTTTCGGCCAAGTAAAACTAATTATAGCACTGATTAACATCATTAGGTTAGAATAGATGGGGTTTTTGCCTCATTAGAAAGGAACACTTTAAAGTGGGTGGTGGAACCAACGATCTCAATGGATCAATGTGGTAGTACTTGGGTCACTACCATTAGATTTTATTTTGGTAACGGTGGGTGTCTCGCAAACCCTTCAAGGCAAGGACTAGTCTATTCAGTGCACTGACCCATTCAGAATAAATACCACTAGAAATTACTGTTCAAGGACATGTTTGAATACAGCTTGTGTTGTGCGCCATTTTTCTGATAAGCAAAATAGGATGTCAAAGGTCTTATACCAGATTAAGTTCGATCAGCTATCCAATTTAAACGAAATAGAGGATTGGATCAGTTAGACCGAAGTCACCAAACCCTGGAACCAAACACCACCTTATGACAAGCAAAGTCAAGTGCTAGCTTTCCCTCGACCCTTTCAGAAGTTTTACTTTAGTTGTTGGAAAGTTCTTTTCATCATTTTTAATTCTATCTTTCCCATTCTACCGAATGAGTGACCACTAGTAGAATATAAGCAGAGTAATGTGAAAGATGAGTAGATCTTAGAATTGTTTGTTCACCATATGTTCAGACCAACCAATTAAGTGGGCCATAGCTTGATTCCAACCACTCAATTGACTATAATTTAAAAGAGAGCAAATCACAACCACACATCAAGTAGACAGATAATTGATAAAAATATTGACAACCCAATCAAGGAAATGGCCTATAAAATAGCCTTAATGATTAATTTCCTTTATTAAAGAACACCGCCTTATTAAAGAAATCACAACCACTTACGTAACCCCAAAAGCCCAACCTCTTATACCCATATAAAAAAAAAAAAAAACTAATGGATGATGGTGAAGGCCATTTTTACATGGGCATACATGATGGATTTTCTTCACTAAAGTAATCACAACGACTTATATTACCACTTCTTTCACAATCGTCGCAACAAGGTGGCCGCCTTTGATAACCATCATGACATTGTGGTCTTCCATGACCATGAGATTCATGCCTTTCATGATCATGATCATGAGATCCATGATAACATGGACCCCCTCCATAACCATCATAACATGGTCTACAACAAACCCCAAATGGGTAGGCCGGTACAGGAATAGGGTAGGTCGGCACAGGATAGAACGGCACAGGGTAGGCTGGCACAGGTTTTGGAGCCGGTTCGGGTGGTTTAGGAGCCGGTTCGGGTGGCTTGGGTGCTGGCTTGGGAGCTGGCTCGGGTGGTTTAGGCTTGGGAGCTGGCTCGGGTGGTTTAGGCTTAGGTGCAGGCTCGGGTGGCTTTTCGACGGGTTTGGGTTCCGGTGGTTTGGGTTTTGGCTTTTCTGGCAACTTCTCGTCGATACCTTTAATCGTTTTTCCAGCCTTGCAGCAGAGCTTCTGCGCCATCCTCTCGGGGCAAAAGTGTCCGCTGATTGTCACCGTGTTGTTCTTCTCGTCGAATGTCTGGTCTCGAATTTCTCCATTCCAAAATTGAAACAATTTCAATTCTTCTTCTTTGATTCTTAAAATGTTTTGAAGAACTTAAAGAGAATCAAAAACCGAACAGAGAGATGGGAGAGGAAGCTCACCAGGGAATTTACACAGTACTTTCTTGATCTTCTTGTAGCAGCGAGGGCACCCAAGATCAACCTTCAGCACCAATACTGTAATCTGCAACAAAGTTAAATACAAATTTACATTAAAAAATAAAATATATCAGAAGAAGAAGAGATACCCAGTTGGGAAATATAGAATTCTTATGCATTCAAGGAAACAAAAAAAAAAAGAAGGATTTTTTCAGTCATTTGAACCATTAATGAGAATTGCATGATTGGAAAATCCAAGTTATAGAATTAAAAGAAAGAAGATTTGATGAAAAAATCACAACCAGATAGAGAAGTAGAGATGATAAAAGAAGAAAGAAAATTAAAAAGAAAGGGAGTTGCAGACCTTTTCCGCCATTGTTGAAGTGAGAAGAAATGAGGAGAAACCAGAGAGATCAAAGGTCTCTATTAATGGGGGTTATTCGGCCAAAGGGGATAGATACAATCGAGAAAAAGAAATGGGACTCCGTACGATCGACTAACCAAATGCGCACACGTGTCGCTGGATGTTGAATTTACGCATCAGCATCGACGAGAACTTTGATTGTTATTTGATCATTCCGTTGCATGCGCTGGACGATCGACACATCTTACCTTCCTATCAACAAACCCCACATGACACATCTATACGTTTCCCGTATTCTTAGGCAGATCAAATCACATCCAATTGCAATTGAAGTCAATTCATACAAAAGACATGCAGTTGAAGTCACTTGAATTTAATTGTGATCGGCTGTCATCGCATCTAGATTCTAGGATCGATATTGAAACACAACCATTTGTGATTAAAATCTCCCGAGTTCAATCAATCGCACCCACATGTCAACACATCTTCCTTTTAAACCTTTATTAAATGGCTCAGGATCCTCTCGAGTTCGAACCTCTAGAGGTCTCCACGTGTCTCTTTTAACACCCCTTAATCATGGGTAAGGTTCACCCACCCCTAAGGTTCACCCATCCATCCTTGGCTTTTTTAAAAAATATTAATTCTTTTTTTTAATTAAAAACTTTTTTTAATATTAAAAAAAATCTAAAAACAGTTTTTTTAATTTTAAAAATAATAATTAATATATAAAAAAAAACTAAGGATGAGTAGGTGAACCCTAGGGGTGGGTGAACCTTACCCATGGTTAAGGGGTGTCAAAGGAGACATGTGGCAACCTCTAGGGGTTCAAACTCGAGAGATTCTCTCGAGTTCAACTCGAGAGAATCCTCTGCCTTATTAAATATGATTATGATTTACTAATTTTTAAGGTTCAATAATATAACTTTTATTTAAAAAATATATATATATACTAGCGGGTGGCATGTGTGATGCACGTGAGAGCGAGGGGAAGGAGTTAACCATAGTTAATAGGAGTTAAAAGGGACACGTGTTAACCTACGGGTGCGATTGAACTCGCTAGTGGCACGTGCAATGCACGTAAGAGCGAGGGGAAGGAGCATATAAGGTTCAGTGGCATAGAGTGCTAGTGGAATTTGATGCTAAAGCACTTATTGATATCCTGGTCGGTGTGGGCATTGGGACATTCAAACCATCTTGGATGATATTCTCTACTTGCAGAGCTTATGTGGGGTTGTAGAATTCAAATTCATCCTGCATGAAACCAACTCAATGGCTCATCACCTTGCTGAGCGAGCTCTAAATGAAAGCTTTAATCGTTTTTTGGCTTATCCTGATACTGGGGATCCAGGCCATGGACCAGGGCCGTTGTCAAGTTCATCTTTTGTGCTAAATTAAATTATCTCATTACCAAAAAGAAAAAAGAACGAGGGGAAGGAGTTAACCACAGTTAATAGGAGTTAAAAGGGTCACGTGTTAACCCGTGGGTGTGATTGAACTCTTCCTGAGTTCAATCGCGATTGTCTGTGATTCAAAATTGATAAATGAGCAAGGGTAGTTTCAAAATTAAATCAAAGGCAAGGGATAGTTTGGGGATTAAAGCAATCATTAAATCAAAATTTTGTTTTTATATAAGGGTAGAATGAGAATTTTAGAAAAATCATCTACGGTTGCCTCTCGCATTATAATAGTAAAGATATAAACTAACCATAAGGGTTAAAAATTCTTAACAAAAGTCAATTCTTTTTTTTCTTCCATAAGTGAGGGTTATATTGTTGAACCACAAGGATTGAATCTTAACCACAATTAATAAGGGTTAAAAGGGACACATGTTGGCTTGTGGTTGCGATTGAACTCTCCCCAAGTTCAGTTGCAATTGATTGTGATCCGATCTCTTTAGGCTTGGACCAATCTACTAGAGAGATAAGATCATAGCATGTGTCACATGGGGATTAGATGAAGAAAAACAAGCGGAAAAATTAATTTTTTTTCTCTTTCGATCCGCAACATATGCAATTGAATCCTCTTAAATTCAATTGCAATTGCAATTGGATGTGATCAATGTCCATATAAATTAGCTATTATAGTACACAAACGAGCTCCATCTCGGGGTGGAATTCGGGTCTTGTATGTGGATATGAATAAGGGCAACAAATTTTCTCTAAGCATATGCTCGAGCACTCGGGCATAGCCTATTCAGTCGGCATGTGGCGATAAATTGGAGGAGAAATCAAAATATTAAAAGTCATTTAAATCTCTCTCATGTTTGCCTTGTAATGTCTTCTCTATTTCATGCCACATTTCGATGAAGAAGCTATGCTCGATCGTAACACTCATACATCTATTAGATTTCAAACAAGTGTAATGCCAATCCCAAGGAACTTTCATTCCAAACCACTAATACTAGGGCTATCAACGGTCGGATTTGGACCAGATCTGCTAGATCCGAATCCGATCCGATTAAGAATTTGACAGATTTGAATCTGACCCGAGATCCGTCAAAACATTAACTAATCGATCCGAATTCGATTATATTTTTAAGATCCGAATCCAAGCCGAGCCGAGCCGAGCCGAGCCAATCCGATCCGATTAAGGTAAATTAAAAAAAAAAACTCTATTTTAATAATATAAAAATCTAATATTGCCTTACTTAACTCTAATTAATGTTAATTTTTTTTAACATTAATACCTTTATGCATAAAAAAAACTATTTAAAATGATTTTAAAAAGTTAATATAATCGAATTGGATTATCCTATATCCGGATCCGATCCGATTATAATCGGATTCCACCGATCCGATCCAATGGATCACATATAGGGTCCAAAGTCCGACTAATTGGATCCGGATCATGATCCGATCCGATTATAATCGGATTCCACCGATCCGATTATAATCGGATTCCACTGATCCGATCCAATGGATCACATATAGGGTCCAAAGTCCGACTAATTGGATTCGGATCATGATCCGATCCATTGACAGCCCTAACTACCTAATACTGGGCATGTTAATAAAAGCACAAAATTTGTAAGTTAAACTATATAAGGAATGTCTTTACCGATTAACATTCTCCATGTCATTCTACTAATAAAAACACAACAGTTTACCAAACTTTATATTGACTTAATTGTTCTTTATTGTACTTTATTAATGCTAAATACAAGTGAATTATAATTATAAGAATAATCATAAACCATCCCTTATACGGACTCATTAATCTACTTATACGTAGAAAGAAGTTATTAGTAACTCTTTTCTAATGTCTGGAACTCTTTTAGAGTGATTATAAGAAGTATTCACTATCAATAAAGACTTTATTAGAAATAATCATTATTTTTTTTAAGGTAAATTACACTGACCTCTCTTGAGGTTTGCCAAAATTTCAAAAACCTCTCATCTTGTTTATGAAATTACACTGCCCTCCATTTTGTTTCAAGTAGTGATAACATATTCTCCCTTTCCATTAATATGTTAATAACATTGATGAAATTTGATAATGTCATGGCTTAAATATTTTAAAATGCATGAATTACCCCTGAAATACCAATGATACAAAAAATGTTTCTTAACTCACTTGTTCTTTTACAAAAACACTTCAACATCAACATAAACAAAGAGATGTTAGACTTTTATGTTCCATTTGTTACGAAGTAAAAAATGAGAAAATAAATCAAATCTGTGGAAAATGTCAATTATGTATGTTTGTTTGCTTGTAAAATCTTTTGCAAGTTTTAAGTACTCAGAAGTCATTTTCCCATAAAATCCCTGTCTCTTAAAATATGTTTTAAAAATTTCAAAATTACCCATATTAACTAAATAAAAATTATTTTTTTAATATTTTAAAATTTTTTAAATTTTAAATTTTAATTTTTTTTCATAAAATATTTCATCTTATTTTTAAAGAAAGCAACCAAACAACAAAAAATTGGCAGAAAAAAAATCGTACTTTATCATAAATGTTTTTCTTTCGTAAATGGTTTATGTAGTAAAATTGGTACACAAATGTCTTTCAAGCATCACATTCACTCAGGTTGCTCACCAGAGAGATAGAAAGGAGATCCACTAGCACCAAACATTTCACAAACCTAATGAAATGACAGTAAAATAGTAAAAATGGATTCTCAAGTTAACAATGTTAACTTTAAACACTGATAGGGGAGGTCAGTGTGATTTTAGAAACAAGAGGAGAAGTTTCAAAAATTTGGTCAAACCTTAGGGTAAGTTAGTGTAAATTACCTTTTTTTTTTAAAAAATAATTTATAAATGGGACCCATAAATAATAAACTATTAGTAACTCTTTTTTATTATTACATTCAAATTCTTATAAGAAATTTTTAATTTTAAATATTAAAATATATTCTTAAAATATACTAATATATAAAGAGTAATGTCTAATAGGAATATATTAAAAATTAAATTTTTTTAAAAAATCTTAAAAAAATTTATGTTTTTCATTAATAATGAAAATATGTGCACCTTCACTATATATATATATATCACAATTATTGTACATGACACTATGTTCAAGTGTGTGTGCCAACTTGCACAAACAAAATGGGATGCGATTTGGTTTGGCCCTTGCCGGACCAAAATTGTCTAGCCCATGTTCTACTGGCTGCCATGTGTCTTTTTTAACACTTATTAATTATGGTTAAGATTTACTCATCTCTGGGATTTATATATCTAATCTTATTTTTTAAAAATATTAAAAAAATTAACCGTAAGAGTTAAAATTTTTTAACCGGGGCTAAACAGGGAGTTAAAGGGGGCTCTTTTAGTGGGCTTGATGGTTTTGGTCTGGCAAGGGCCAGACCAAAACCGATACCCATTTTTTTTTTTTTTTTTTTGAATCAGAGATATCATTTAAAAAACTAGGAAGATACAGAATTCACCCCCTAGGCCAGACCAAAACCGATACCCATAAAATGGACTGGTTGGTTGAGTAGCTAACGCTATTTTTATTTTTTGTTCATAAAATGTACATAGTAGTTGAAGCTGCGAGCCTGCGGAGGGCTTAGATACTTGAGCTATTTATTTTATGTTATTGGTAGTTTTTTTTTTTTTCGTTCTTTATTGGTAGTCGAATACAGTTAGGCTGCTGTGCCAAAAAAAAAAAAAAAAAAAAAACAAAAACTCTTAGGCTACAATCCCAATTAGCAATGGTTAACATTTAGGATATAGATTCTGAGACCGTCTTAGGACGAGACCATGCTCTCATAAAATGAGATTTCCCACCATGTGAAATGGGCTCCACCTGAAAGCACGGTTTCGGTGTCTCAGTAGGAAAGTCAACACTTAACAGTAGTCTTCCGTAGATAATAATAGGTTAGAAAACGGAGCGCCCGACTTAGAAGCGGGCGGGCTAAATATTGTTGGCTTCTCAATCGCCACACCGACTCTCGAGGAAAATGAACCCTAGACATCTCACGTGGGAAAATTCACACAGCCACTGTTACAAGCTAGGCGTTAGACGCGTTGGCTTTAGAGGTAGCTTTCTGGGTAACAGCACATTTAATACTCTCAGTGGGCCTATACCCCCTTTCTTTGTCGATTCCGAAGAACGGGGTGTTCCGGGTTAGCAAAACTGCAAAATTACATATCACCCATCCAAATCCAAAAGAGCAAAATGTGTGAATAAAAAAAATAGATAATGTGTGAATGAAAATAGATAATGGGGAGATGGAAACACAGCCAATCGCCATTTAATTCTGGTAGAATTCAATCCCATCCATGTTGAGATTTAAATCATATGTTTAATCCCTAAACCCTTCGAATCTTGAGAGATTATGAATCACAGAAATCACACAACAAATAGAAAAATTGCAAAGAAGAAAATAGAGACAAAACACACGGATATATGAGGTTCGGCAACGTGCCTACGTCCTCGAAAGCCATACCAATTCACTATATTGAAGATACATAATACATAGAGTTTTTCTCTCTTGAAAAAATTACGGCAACTTCTCACACTCGTTAAACCTAAAAAATAAGCATATAGCTATATGTTTAGGGTTAAACTGTAAAGCCAAAAATATCCCTACAGAAATGCAAAATATTGATTTTCGTCGCAATCTGGGCCTAATGGCCCAGATTACGGGTCGCAGGAGGGCGCTACCCCCCCTGCCACCCCCTGGGCAATCTGCTAAAGGTTGTCTACATTCCCAACAATCTCCCACTTGTCAACTTGTGTTCCTTTTAATTCTTATTAACCATGGTTAAGATTCATTAATTTATAAGGTTCAACAATTTAAACTTAGTTTTTAGAAATTCTCTTTCAAACAAAATTTAATCCTAGGATTAAAATTTCTTAACCTTAGGTTTCAAATTTTTAAATGTATTTTTTTAAAATAAAAACAAAGGTTAGATTGTTGAACCCTAAGGTTTAACAATTTTTTTTTTGATGAAAGAAATCTAAGAGAGAACACCTCCCAAACAAGACACTATCCGACTCAAGAAGTACGGGAAGCTAAAAGCCTCTTACAAGGACAAGGTTGGAGAACCTTTTCCAAAAGGCACCTATTCCTCTCCAGTTGTAACCGGTTTTGCCAAAACCGGTTACACCCTTGAGGTGGCCATATGTCCCTTTTGATACCTCTTAACTATGGTTAAGATTCACTCACCCCTAAGGTTCACCCACTTATCCTTGGTTTTTAGAAAAAATATTAAAAAAATTTGTTAACCATGGTTAAAATTTACCAACTCCTAAGGTTAATTTATTTTAAATATTTTTTCTAAAAACCAAATACAGGTGGGTGAACCCTAGGAGTAAGTGAATCTTAACCATAGTTAAGAGGTATAAAAAGGGACATGTGGTGACCACAGGGGAGTAACCGGTTTTATCAAAAACCGGTTACAACCGGAGAAGATCACCAGTCTTTCCAAAAACATACCCTGATAGCCCAGAGACGCTCCAAATGCCACAATTCGATGCGCGTAAACATTAGATTCGCGAGGAGTATACTTAACAAGAAAATCTGGTTCCTCCCTGAGTTGACCCCGGATATTATCCACCACGACTCTTACTTCCCAGTGCACTACCGCCCCTCTATCCTCTAAAGATTCCACAATACCCTTAGCATCGGAAAACACCAACACTTGCTGCCAACCGGCAGACCTAGCCCAACTAATAGTAGTGTGAACAACAATGGCTTCGGCCACTAGAGGAGACCCACCCCTCAAAGCTTGACCAAACTTGTCCAAAATGCACCCACGGTGCTCGTGCGCAATACCACTGTAGAGACCCGAAATTTAATTTCTTGATACTCGTGTCACTTATTTTAATTTTCTTTGGTTATCGTGATTAATTTATTACATAAGTTTTAAATTGAAACAATTAAAGTAGCATGCAATGTGTTTTATAAATTAATCAAGTGAAAAATAGATGAAATCACATCTCTATCATCATATGAGTATTTTGGTCATTTAAAGTCATCTAAAATTTATGAAATATTTAGGATAGATTTTAGATGTCCTAAAGTAACTACGATTTAAATTTGAACTTAATCCGATTTTTTCAAAGTTCAGTGATAAAATCATAAATATACAGAAATTATGAATAGTGCATATGGGTTTTGTATTAGTCTATGTGTATGTGTGTGTGTGTTTGGGTGTTTAAGACAATGAGTAAAAAATACTCTAAAGTGTATGAGTGTGAAAACAGCCCAAAGGAGAGGGTTTCATGGAAAACCCTAGGGCAGCCAGTGCTTTGGAGAATGGTTCCTCATCAAGGCCACCGGATCCTCCCACTTTATCCTATGCGGATGCTGCTAGAAATTTTGCGAAGGTTCCAAATACCTCTTCTCCTAATATCCCTTTCAAAAATCAGTCATTGCATCAAGGAGAACCAGCGATTTTCTTTACGGAAGATGAAACCTCTATCTTATCAATCCCTCACAGACTTTCCTTGGTAGCTAAATGTGCTTACGGGCGCCCCCCTCTTGCAGCAATCAAAAAATTTATGAAAAAATCTATAGGGGTTAGGCTGTCTTTTTCAATAGGTATTCTAGATGTGAGGCATCTCCTTTTTTGTTTTTCTTCCTAAGACGATTTCTTGATGGTTTGGTTAAAGGAAGCCATATACATTAATGGTTTTTTGTTCAGATTTTTTAAATGAACTCCCTCGTTCGTTTCAGGAGTTGAGCCTTCTTTAATTTCGATTTGGGTAAACTTCCCAAATCTTCCTCTTCATCTCTTCAACGAGTCTGCCTTGAGATCCATCGGAAATATCATTGGAAAGGTATTAAAGTTGGATGGAGCGACCAAATCTTGGTCTCGACCTAGTGTTGCACGAGTTTGTATTGAGGTGGATCTATTGAAGAAGAACCCGAAATGTTTTTGCTTGGGGATTGGAAATAATGGTCGTTGGCAAGATATAGAGCATGAAAAAAGTATTTTATTCTATCCTCAGTGTAAGAAGATTGGGCACGTACTGGAAGCATGTAATGCTGGAAAAAAAAATGAAATATTCCAAGATCTTTAGTGACAAAGGATCATGAGGATGCGAAGGAAAGAAATTTTAATCAAGTTTGGAAGGTTAAGAATAATAGAAAAGCTTCAAACAGCAACCAAAGTCCTAATGGAGATCAGGAAGTCGAAGCAAAAGAAAAGGATCCTATGAATATTCGGCCAGATGTAGAACGGATAGATCTGGAAAAAATCTCTGAAGGAAAACTGGATTCAGGGACTGAAGATGCTGATAAGGATAATAATAATACGAGACAATGGGTTATGCAAGTGTTTAACTCGGTGGATCCATGTGATCCAGGTCCAATTGCTCCGATTATGTCTAACGACAATAATGCAAAAGCTGCAACAGTTCGGGACAATGGGTTGCTGGTTCAATCATCCTTATTGGCAGATTCTAGCAAGACTGCTGATATGATTTCTTTGCATAGTGCCAACAATATTCCATCTTTGGTTCTAGGTCCATCTTCTACGATTATGCCTATCGAAATTAATGCAAAAGTTGCAACGTTTCAGGAAGATGGGTTTTTGGTTCAATCATCTTTATTGGCAGATTCTAGCAAGTCTGCTGATACGATGTCTTTGCTTAATGCCAAAGATATTCCATCTTTGGTTCCAGGTATGACCTTTGTTTCCAATCCTGCTAATACTGTATTAGGTCACTTAGATCAGTATATTCATGCTGGTTCCATCGATAATAGATTAGTTTCTCTAAATCATGATAGAGAAAATCAAAACTCGGTTTCCATTGAAGAGAATAATCGGATAGTTTCAAAGGAAAACTTTTTAGAAACCGAAAATTTTAGAATGGATTTTATAGGATCTGAAAAAGAGTCAAACAGGAATAATATCCTTTCTAATTCGGAATTAGAAGGGCTTAGAATGAACGAGAATACCTACCATAGATATATGTCTCATTATACTAATCGCTATCGGATGTGGAATAGATTAGTGGATATGTTAGATGGAAAGAATTCTCATAGTGATAGTCATTTTAATCTCAGAAACTCTAGGGAGCAATCACAAACAATGGAATTTCATTCAAAATTTGATCCATGTCTCATTGGTAATAAAGAAGAATTCAAAGAAGATGGGAAATTTTTTTCAAATAGATTACTCAAAGCTGAATTTTTTAGAAACCAACCTATGGAAATTCCTAAAAAGAAAAATAATTTAAATAAAGTTTGTGTATCTTCGGACGGGGTAACTCGATCTAGAAATGTGGTTCGTTCTAAAGATACTAACTCCAAAAATATTATTAATGAATAATTTTATTATATGGAATATCAAAGGTGTTGGTAATTTAGCGTCTAAAGTTAGACTAAAAAATTTAATTTCAACTAATCATGTATCTTTAGCAGCAATAATTGAACCAAAAAAAAAGTTTGAATCTATTCATGATATCTGTTCTTTTGTTGGTATGGATAATCATGATACTAACCTCAATCATAATAAGATTTGGTTGCTTTGGAAAAATAATATTCACGTATCTCTTGTATTTGCTTCTGATCAAATGATTATTATTGATGTTTTTAATAATGCTATGGTTCAAATCAGATGTGCTTTCATATATGCTAAATGCACTAGAAGGGAGAGATTATCCCTCTGTGAAGAGCTTTGCACTGCCTTCTACTCCTTTACAGGTCCTTTTTTCATTGGTGGCAAATTTAATGCTATCTCAGCTTCTGATGAAAAAAGTGGCGGTAGAGAAGTTAATTATGATTCTATGGAGGATTTTCAAAATATGATTAACGAATTAGGCTTACTGGATGCTGGTTTTTCTGGTAACAAATTTATATGGTGTAATAATCAGGAGGGTGTTCACTGTATCTATGCCCGTCTTGATCGCATTTTGGTTAACCCTGGGTGGAATCAAAACTTTCAGAGCTCGTCGGTTACTCATCTCTCTAGAGTTGCTTCAGGTCATTCCCCTCTCTTGTTTGTCCTTGGTAAAGATAATACTAGAAGACCCTCATCCTTTAAATTTCAACAGATGTGGTTGACTCACTTTGATTTTTCTAGAATTGTGACTGATTCCGGAGTCCCTCCTATTTCAGCTTAACCCTCTTATATCTTTCTTTCTTAAGCTCAAAAGATTAAAATCTTCTCTAAAAATCTGGAATAGAGAAGTTTTTGTAATATATTTCATAAGATAAAAGATATTGAAGGTCAAATTGATTGGCTGGAAGAAGAGGTCCAAAATTCTTGGGATGATGAGAAAAGTACTGGATTAACTAATTTAAAAATTGAATTGCAATCAATGCTTCTTCAAGAAGAAATTTATTGGAGGCAAAAATCTAGAGTCCAGTGGTTACAAGAGGGGGACAATAATATAAAATTATTCACTTGATCACAAATGCTAGAAGGAGTCGACATGACATTCATAGAATTAAAGATGATCAAGGTAATTGGTTGGAAACTTAGGAGGATATTGGTAAGGAAGCAATTTCTTTCTTTCAAAATTTACTTACTTCTGATAACTCTATGATTGATCCTAATATATTGAATTCCATTCCTTGCCTTATTACTGAGGAAAATAATAATTCTATATATATTAACCCCTCTATAGAAGAAATCAAAAATGTTGTTTTTAGTATGTCGGCTAACAGTGCTCCTGGTCTAGATGGTTTTTCTGGTCATTCATTGTCATGACCCAAAATTCCACCTAGGAGAAATGAGACTTTGGCGTCGTGAACTCACATACAAACCATCCCGTGAGAGAGCATACAAGGCATAGAAAATAGTGAACCTGAAAATTTCCTCTATATATAACAATGTCCACTGAAACCCAAACTACAGTTGTACATAAATAGAAACTAACCTGTAAACAAAATCCATCATTTGAGTTACCAGCCCAAGTCCGATGCAAAATTCCTCAAAATGAAACCCGAAATACATATCTCTCTCACTCAACCCTCAACCATAGGGCCACATGTCAAGGCCTCTATCATCAACACGATGATCCCAAGCAAGCTCCTGCTCGACCCTCGATTTCGAAACACGATCTTCCAACCTGGAACCTACCGAAATAATAGTTCGGCTAAGTATTGAATACTCAGCGTATACAAACTACTAACAGGCCATGTTATAAAACATTAACATGTCATATAGAGTACAGTTCATCAGAACATATGCAGAATCAAAGTGTGGAAGTTTAAAACAATCTAATAATTGCATATTCTCAAAAGCATACTTGAAATCTTACTTTGAGTTCGTACTTTCACAAAACGTATTTCGAATATCGTCTAAGTCTTATATGTCTTGTGAGTTCCATATGAATCACTTTATGAGTTCTTAAGAGCTTATGCGTTGCGTATGAGATTCTTATGAACTTATTAGCATCTTGTGAGTTCTTATGAGATAATACTTTTCACTTATCTTGTACTTACTTTGAGACAGATGCTAGTACCCGTACCTGATCATAGTATACTAACATCGTCTTTTGCTTTCATAGAACAGATGATAGTGCCCGTACCTGGTCATAGTACACTAGATCCTTTCATATTCTTTATTTTACTTGGAGTACCTGGTCATAGTACACTAGATCCTTTCATATTCTTTATTTTACTTGGAGACAAATACTAGTACTCGTACCTGGTCATAGTATACCAGTATCCTCTCATACTTACTTGGAAATAGATGTTAGTGCCCGTACCTGGTCATAGTACACTAACATCATTTCATATTCTTATGAACTTGTGAGCTTTTACTTGTGAATCTTATGAGCTCTTCTTTTCATTTTCTTATGAACCTTTCTTGTGAGTCTTATGAGCTTTTACTTTTTTATTCTTATGAGAAACCTCGGTCATACACGTCATACATGTGCATAGAGTGCTTGTGAGCATCATCGAATACATGTGAGCATCATAGAGATCATGGAAAGCTTTTAAACATTGAGTCACATGCATAGAATTATTGTGAGCATCATAGTAGAGAGTATTGAAAACACTGAAATAGATCATGGAATTTTACTCATGGAGTTATCATAGCATACACATGTGTTTCATTTCATTCCTTCAATAGCATACGCATATAAGGCTATATGCCTTAGTTTTCTCAAAAACATACATCAATACCTACTATTTCATTTCATTCATGTCAATAGTATATAAATACAACCCAAAAACCATGCATCTAAGCCTACAAAGTAGCAATGAATCATAATAAAGATAGTTAGTAGAGTGTATGTACACTCTTTCCATCAAAACCCAACCCTTTAATCCTACTAGGTATAAGAGAATCTTAACAATCCATTTAGGAGAGTGTATTCACACTCTCTTATCAAAACCATTCTCTTTTATCTTCTTTTTTTAATATACATACAAGGCTACAAGCCTTAATTTCCTCAAAGATCATGCAACAAAGCTTACTAACAAGGCTATACGCCTCAATTTCTACCAAAAACCATGCTTTACTAATTACTATGTGATCGGTGCTAAATGTTATACATAAAAGCACCTCAAACTCAACTTGCTAATCATTTAGAGTAATTATTTATATTATTTTATGCTACTTGGTTGTTTATTCTTATTTCAGGTTCATACGAGGAAAAGAAGATAAAATGGAAGATTTACAAGCTTCAAAGACTTCAAAAATCTCAGAAAAAAAGAAGAGTAAAAGAAAGAAGAAGAAAAGAGAGCGAAATCGTAGAAATCTACCTTGATAAATCGATTGGCCAAAATCGCACTTCTATCAATAGAGGGGTAGTTTGGTAATTTTTATTTATCCAAAATTTATGAAACTTTTTGGGTAGATTCTAGATGACCTAAAGGAGCTATGTTTAAAATTTTGGGTCAATCCGATTAAAATTGAGCTCTCTAGAATTATTTGAAGTTCAGTGGCAAAACTGTAAATAGGGTGAAATAATATTCCGTGAATAGTGTTTCGTGAATAGTGTTTTAGTACTTTTAAACACTTTCCAACTCTATTATTGTCTTCCTAAATGATGGTTTAATCCTCATTCAACCCTAAGAGAGTTTAGAGAGAGAAAAAGAAGAGTTGTACCTCAATTAGAACTCCTTATTCTAGAAGGACTCTATCTTTCTATCTTTCTCTATAAAAAGGAGAATTCTTAGCCATTATCATTAGAGAGAGAGAAATTTGTAGAGATTTTGGATCTGAAGAAGAGAAGCTCTGGAGATCAAGGAAGTCATGAAGAGAAGTGCTGCAACTTTGTCCATGAAGATGTTGCATTCCTCCCTCGCGATGAACTAATTTCCACTCTAGGGTTTCGATGAAACCCTAGCCAAGTAACTGTGTCCTTTATTTTGTTTTTATTTTAATTCTCTGCATTGTAAAACATTGATTGCATAATGAGAGGGTTGTTTTCAAACAACCGGATTTATTTGAATTATATTTAATTTCAATGGAATTCTCAACCTTGTCTTAGGTATTATGAAATTGGAATTAAAATCACTTGTGTTAATTTTCGTTAGAATTTAAACATAGGATTTATGCAATGATTTTAAAATATCGAGAGATTAAATTTGAAGATATTTTATGCTAAAGGAAGACGAGTGATTACACAACCGTAGATTAGTGTGTATCATTCGTGCTAACCGAAGATACGATATTCTAAGGATATAATCCCTTGAACTTTTCTTGAGCAGTTGAGAGGGGACGTGCTGTCACTCTAACTGGAATGTTTACAATTTAAGAGGTTATAATAAATTTAAAATAGAGATTAGTTATTAGGTTAGTGGTGGATTTGAAAACCCTAGATTTTCTCTCCATAAGGATTTAAAAACCCAATTGTTTTTAGTTTAATTTAGAAATTTCATTTAAATTAGTTTAATTCATTGTTTTAGTTTAATCAAATCAAAATTCAATTGCCTCAATTATTAGTTTAAAATTAATCTGAATAAAAAGCAACGAAACCAGCGCAGTCCTCAGAGGAACGATACCCTTACTAGTACTATTCTACGGAATTATTACTAAGAAGGAATAATTTAAGATTGACTGACGATCACTATGCATGGATGAATTATAACAAGGTAGATAGTAGATTGTTCTACCTTTCTAAAACCAAATCCCTTTGGTTGAATGCATGAGGAAAGTTGAGGAAGTGAGATTCCGAGCTTTAAAGAGGTCGTGGAAGCAAAAACCAACCTCTCCTTTCAATCTTGGAACAAGCCCAAGCCAAACCCTAGGTCTCCTCTCTTTTCTCTCTTAGAAACCCCAAAATATCTTCTAAGGGTTGTGAAAAACCTTACCCACGAGTGTGGGGGCCTTATATAGGCAAAGAGGTTGTCAAAAACCCCTTATAAAAGATCTCCCAAGGTCGGTTTAGGCACCAAAAAGCAAGGAGGGGTCAACCGGAGGTGTCCACTGGTTGACTTTGGGGGTTCTGTAAATGAACCCCATACAAAAAAGTGCGAGTAGGGGTCAACCGGTGTGATGACCGATCGATCGGTAGTGGAGGGGTCGACCAGTGGTTGACCGGGAGTGGAGGGGTTGACCCCTGGTCAATCGGTCATGCTGCCCTATTTGTCTACCTTGGTGTTTCAGCCATAACTTTTGACTGGCTTATCGTATTTTGACGATTCAACTTGGGTTGGACTCAGAATTCAAAGAGGAACAAATTTATCTCTAATAGAAAAATCATAATTCCATGTTCTTAATGGTCTAAATGTACCCACAAGTGGACTGGTCCAAAGTTGACAGTTCCAGGAATTTCAGCGGACTAGCTTTCGGAAATCCGACGTTTGACCCAATTCCAACTCAAAATCTGAAAAAGTGATCAATATGAACCTCAAAGAGGGTTTCAATACCTTTCCAATGGTTCAATAATAACTGAATTCCGATAAGCGAAGACGAAACTAGAGATTCCCAAAGTTGATGGTATGTTAAGACCTCTCCCTTCTTTGACATTTGGAATCTCTTCCTTTTTTATTTTAACACCCATAAACATCAAAGAGGGTTTTTTAGTACCCCCACATACCATAAAACCTATAATAATTGAATTAACCTCCTCACATACTTCACAAGCACATAGGGGACCTTGAGCTAAGCATTGTTCACAACACTATTCACAACACTATTTACCACACTATTCAATTATGACCCTTTAAGTACTTAGGGTATTTTATACATTTGCTTTTACCCACTTAGAGTATATTTATACTCTCTTTTGAAGACTCAACACATGGACTTAAAACCCTCACTTGACACACCATAATACCAAAAATGCAATGAAAGGCCTTAGGCCTTTACACACACCATATAAGAGCATTATTCATTAACACTGTTCACGGCATAGTGAACTCGGATTCTGGGGTTCTACATTCATATCATCTTTTTGTGATTGTTGATATGAATTTTATGCAATGGTTTTATTGTTGATGAATTATATTATAGGATATTTTAGGCTTAGGAAAGACGAGTGATTTTACAACCCTAGTTTAGTATGTATTACTCGTGCTAACCGAAGATAGGATATATCTAGAGTTTGATCCCTCGAATTACTCTTGTGCTGATAAGTTGAGACTTGTAGTCAATCTCATCTCTATTGTTTACGCTTGAGAGACCTGAATGAATATATGCGAATTCAATTATGAAGCTAGTGGTGGATTCAAACACCTTAGATCTTTTCTCACTATATCACCAAAAGCTCGTAGTTTAATTAGTTAAAATAGAATCCATTAGTTTAATTTCTGGTCTTAGGTTAAAATCAATCAAATCAATCAATCTTATTACCCATTGACTTAGAAATAATCTTTGAGAAAAAGGCAACGGAACCAGCGCAATCTTCTATAGTTCGATACCCCATACTAGTCACTATTATATAGAATTGTAACTACTATGAGGTATATTAAATTGACGACCAGTCCATATTTATAGACCTTGAGAGAGGGGAATCATCTGGCTCACTCATAAAGCCTCTTTCTTTGCCATGTTAACCCAGGTTATGATATTTTAACTCCTGTAGTTAAATTTTTTTCAATAATTATTTTTTAAATCAAGGTTACATAGTTGAACCCTAAGGGTTAGAGAACCTTAACCACAGTTAAGGAGTGTCATGAGGGACACGTGTTGACTTATGGGACGGAAGCCAGACAAATTTCATCTGGCGAGGGCTAGATGAAATCCATTTCGTAAGATAGGGGGGAGGAGACCACAAAATTGATGAGTCTCCTCCTTGTTGGTTGAGCTTATTGAATAGGTACTTGAGGTAGGGTAGGATAAGTTTTAGGGGAGGCTAAAGTAGGTGGATAGGTTAGAGGGGATAGGGCCAAACCTTAAAAATGGGACATCAGATTTTCTCTGACGCATGCCCGAGGCTAGGCCTCGGGTGTCCATTCATCACTTGCCATGTGGTGATAAAAAGGGGAGAAAAAGGGGGAGGAGATGCGTTAGAGAAATGGGTGTGCAAACCCTAGGGTGCACCCTTGTCTACTCCTTTTTCAACAAAACTAGAAACTTAGGGTCTCAGACCCTTATACAAGAGAAGGGATGTTGGGTTATGAAGAAGAAAAGTAAATAAGATTTTTCATAAAAGGGGAAAGTGGCTTTGGGCTTGAGGCTTTTGGGTATGGGTCATGGGTTTGGTTTCTAGGTTGTTAGTAAATGGGTTATGGATTTTGGATATGAAAAGTTGGTTGTGGGTTAGGTTTATATTAGGCTTTGGTGAAGGGTCTATGTCCAAAGGAAATACGATTTGAACTGGGGTAATTTTATTGGGCTTGGGCCATTGGGTTTGAACTTAGGTAATTGGGTTTGGGCTTGGGTAATGTAATGAAGATGGTGTTTGGATTTGGGCCATGGTTTGGGCTTGGGTTTCCTTGGACATGGGTCATGGGTTTGGTGTTTTGGCGTATGTCTCTCTTTAACCCGAGGGCTCCTCTAGGTCGGGGTTGCAAAAATGGGGTACTTACAAACACAACCTAAGATACATGATCTTTAATAATGTTTGGCCTCAGTAAGAGAAAAAGAAGTCAGGCCTCAATAAGAGAGAAAGAAGTCAGACCTTATAGTAGTTGTCCCATAAGACAAAAACGCTTATAGGTAGTACCTTAAGTTACTATAGCATGCTCCAATTGTTGAGGAGAAGACTTCTGAAAGTGAGACTCTCTCATGATAATGGGGGTCTGAGTCTATTCGCAGGAAAACCCTTTCACATGTTGATACTTACTTTTCATTTTCCCACCACCCACAAGCTCTCACCATTTCTCAACCTTATTATCCCACCATGTTCTTGTGATCTTCCTATCCACTTCCTTAAGTTTCTTCTTGATCCGTTGCTTCCGCCCAGTCAGTATTCAGCTCTTTATGCATTGCTTGTGAATTGGAAGAGCCCTGTGCGGTCCGAAGTGAGGAATCCTACCTACAAGATAGATGCAAGACGCGAAGGTTGAATGGAAATGTTAGTCATTGTTAATGAATTTGTGAAAAATGATTAGGTGGGAAAAAAATTGGCAACTAACTTCATGGTCATCTCGTATGTAAGTTTCGTACATATCCTACGGCTATTATTTCAACATGTTTGGGAGGGGGATGGCGAGTTGACCCTTTGTCCCATGGGCCATGCCTTGTTTAATAAATAAATAACATAGTACAGAAGATATTTTCTTTTCACAAGTTCATGAGCAATTGCTTCCCTTGCCTTGTGGTTATGTTCTATTATATAACTAAATAATAATATAATTTTTTTGTCTAAAATTCAAGGAATAGCTGCCCCTTGTCCCAAGACTATGCCTCATTAAATAAAGTAAACAACATAAGTATAAAAGATACTTTTTTTTTCTCAAAAGTATAAGGAGGTAGCTACCCCATGCCTTATGGCTATGTCTAATTAAACTATAATTTTTTTTAAGAAAAAAAAGTTAAGGGAGCACGTCACCCCCAGCTCTGCTCCTACACATGGCTATGCCCGATAAATCATAATTTTTTTTTTCTTTTCAAATGTTCAAAGGGGGGAGTGCCCCTGGCTGGCTGGGTCCGCCCCTGGTGGCAAGAGAATCAAGAAATAAAAACAAATCTTCTTCTTTGTTTTTTGACAGAAAAGAGTGGAACTCCCAATTCTTATCTTGCCACTATACCATTCTCCTGTAGGTATTGCAGATGGACCTGGATTGCAATCATATTCATCGTATTTCCCATCTAGCTCGAGTGCTCGACTCAGAAATGAAGCGCTGAGTACTGAATGGTCTTGTTACACCCTCCACCAACGAATTGGATGACTTCCTATTTGAAATATGTCCATAGGAAGCTTGTGATCCCTTGCACATGTCTCCTTCTTCTTTGACACGATACCTACAATTATTTATGGTCAGCAACACGAATCTTGTCTTATCATTTTAATTCATTATTTAGGTTAAAGTGATCCTACAACCTAGATAAAGACTGGTCTTTTTGCCTTACTATTTATGAGGAGTGCTAGGCTGCTAGCCCTAACTGTATTTACTCCAAGTTTTTCCATAGACATAAGATGGGGCTAACACATGAAGAAGTTTCATTATTTTAATTGTTTAAAAGGCAAAAGCCATAAATGTTTGACATTTATAGCGCCACAGTTGCGTCTTTGAAAGATTTGCAACTGCGGCTAGCAAAATCCACAATTTATTTTCCGGTTAACCTGGTGACATCTCTTGGAAGGATGATGCTGGCAAGCACGCCTTTGGTGATTTTGCCTCTGCCATGACACGTCCACATTAAGCCTCTAAGGGCCTAAGGCCCTTCTTTGAATTTTAAAAAATATTGATGTTGACACCCTACCTGTTAGTGGGTGGAGGCCATGGTCACATGTGCTTTGATAATTTAAGATACTCTGGGACAAAAGATTGTAATCTAGGTGGTATTTAAGCCAAAGGAAACTGGCGAAATTTCCCATTACATGTCACGAGGAACTCACCCTTCCTATCTTCACATAGGTACATGGGGTTCTCTCTCACCTATGACAAGACAACCCAAAAAAAACGAAGTGCCACCAATCTCTCTCTTTCATGCCAAACATTCAACAATTTTAATGACTAATGTGGCAACAAAAATTCCAGAATTTCTCCTAAAACATAAATATATATCAAAAAAAATAAAATAATAATCCAAACACCATATGAATAGAATATTCACAAATCCTAATAATCTAACAATGATGGTGGCTCTGATACCACTTGATAGAATTAAATCATACCGAAAGCCATAAACAAATTCAAGATGCAAACATTCTAGAACAGTAAATCCTATAGGATCTACATCATTCCAGATTATTAAGGAATTATGGATTTGGATGAGATACCTAGATCCATTATGAACGATCACCTACCGTTGCGAAAATACTACGACAATCGATCACGAACGGATGAACACGAATGAGTGGGTGGTTTGTGATCTTCCTCAACCAAATCGCCTTAGTTCCTCAATGAGACTGTTGTTTCTCTTCTAGATGGGTAGAAGAGAAACTGTGTTATAATTTGGTGTATTGGGGACCATAACCTAAAGGGTCTATATTGTTTAATTACGGTTCCCATAATCCCCTAATTAGAACAAAATTGGTATCTACTCAATTGGTCCATATCAATTTTAGCAGTCTATGGGCTTACCAAATTGATTTCAGCCCACTAAATTAAATAGCTAATATAATTGAATAAACAAAATAGCATATTGCCCAATTTAGTATAGGAAACGTGATTTCCTAACAGTGACATCGCAATAATCTTGAGCCACTTGCTTTATTTTGACTACATGATCAGTGGATGAGTAGAAGTGCGGTTATTTATATGAGATTAAATACGAACAAGAGCTCCGATTGAAGAGATGACCACAACATCCCAAAATATGCTTGGATATGAGTAGTTTTGTAATCACAAAAACAGATTTAGTAGATAAAATTCCCTTAATTTATCTACATAATTATAAAACTATTCCTGCTCAAGGCATATTTTGAGTTGCTCCAATTATCTTTCTGCCGGAGCTCTGCTTATATTAAATCTCTATTTATATATTATGTAAATAATTAAAGAAAAGAGTATAACTATATTATTTTTAAGGACTTAGCTTCCAAGACCGTCTTAAGGTCGAGACCACCGAGACGGTGCTCTGCACAGTATTTTAGGTGGGGGCCATTTCACGTGATGGGCCCCACCTGTGCTCTTAGAGCCCTCTCGATGGTCTTGGCCCTAAGATAGATTAGAAGCTTTATCATTTTAAAAAAAGAAAAACTGAATAACTACATTTTCTGATATATGTGACAGCCCTTGCATGAGTCTTTTCAATCGGCATCGGATTACCTCTAGTGCATGCTCGAGGCTGGGCCTCGGGCGTCCATTCATCACGTTCCATGTAATAATAATAAAAGGAGAAAAAAAGGGAGAAATATTAATGCGGGAGAAGTAAAAAATAGATGAGAGAAAATGAATTGCCTTCTCTCCTTTTTTAGCGCCGAAGCCGGATACTGAATGGACGCAAGAGGCCCAGCGTCCATTCATCACGTGCCATGTAATAATGAAAAAGGGAGAAAAAAAAAGGGAGAAAAAAAAGGGAGAAATATTAATTAATGCGGGAGAAGTAAAAAATAGATGAGAGAAAATGAATTGACTTCTCTCCTTTTTAGCGCCGAAGCCGGATACTGAATGGACGCAAGAGGTCCAGCCTCGGGCGTGCACCCGGACTAAAGGGTTTTCAATGCTTACCATCCAAAAGTAATTACAAAACATGCTACGATTCTTAATCGTTGTTGTTTTGTTGGTTTTAGTCTACCGTGTCCACCAATTCATCCCTGTACTCTTTTTCTTTTGCATTATTTTGGATAGATGGTCGGGCCACCTACATTTGATTGAAATGTAGAACTACATTCTTTTATTTTTTATAAAGGTTTCAATCAGCTAGGGCAAACACTTCCTTATGTTAAGCAAGTCAAGTGCCAACTTTCCTTTGTCCCTTCAGAATTCCCATGTTTTCATCAATTTTAAGGCTCAGGATTACGTCTGGTAGCTGCCCCAGCTTAACCCTCGGGCATCCACAAAACAATGGGCATGTGGCAGATGTCAGTGGGCAGAAGTCATTTCACATGTCCCCATCATTTTGACTTCTGCCCACTGACAATTTTTCCCTTTAAAATGGCCACGTGTCCTATGTTTTGTGGATGCCCGAGCGCTAAGCTCGGGCAGCTACCAGAGGTAATCCTGAGCCCAATTTTAATTGTTTCTTTCCCATCTTGATGAGTGAACTTTAGTAGAAGAACCTCAGTTATGTGGAAGATGAGTACATCTTGAAATTGTTAATTTGTTAACCATCTATTTAAAGCAGTGAATTTAGTGGCCCATAGCTAGCTTGATCCCAACCACTCAAGTGGCTATAATATTCAAAGAGAGAGAACTCAAGAGCATATCACAACCACAAATATATCAAGGTTTTTTTTTGGATAACAAACACGCACTCGGGCACAACACACACAACCCTTATTCTCTACTAAAACTTTTATCCACACACACACCTCTTAAAAGCAAGAGGAGTGAGTGGGAGTAGAAAGGAGAAGGACCTTACCATCGTTAATATGACTAACCCTATCCAACAAATGGATTCTAGAGCCCAACCTGACAACCTCTAGAGTGATGATAGGTAGCATTATCCATATTATTACATGGTCTTGCATGGATTTTCTTCCCTAAGGTAATCATAACGATTTACATTTTCCTTTCTTTCACAATCGTCACAGCATGGTGGAGGACTTCCACATCTATCATCACATGGTGGCCTTCCACGTCCACCATCGCATGGTGGCGGACTTCCACATCCACCATCACATGGTGGCCTTCCACATCCACCATTGCATGGTGGCGGCCTCCCACATCCACAATCGCATGGTGGCCTTCCACATCCACCATCGCATGATGTTGACCTTCCACAACCCTGATAGCATGGCCTCCTTCCATAGCATGGTCTACAACAAACGCCAAATGGGTAGGCCGGCACAGGATAGAGCGGCACAGGGTAGACCGGCGGCGCCACAGGGTAGCCCAGCACAGGTTGATCAGGCTCGGGTGCTTTACGAGGCTTATCTCCAGGTATTTCGCGGTTAGAATTATTGGGTTTTGGATTTTCCTTGAGAGGATTATTGTGTTTTGGCTTTTCTGGTTCCTTTTTCTCCTCGATACTTATAATCAATTTTCCAGCCTTGCAGCTGAGCTTCTTCGCCATTTTGTTGGGGCAGAAGGGTCCGACGATTGTCACCGTGTTGTTCTTCTCGTCAAATATCTGGTCTCGAATTTCTCCAAATTCAAACAAACTCATGAATTCTTATTCTTTGATTCTTAGGTGAAGTTTGTTAACACTAGTCTAAAAAGAAGTGTCTATTTGAAAATTATACTTAGTTGGACTTTAGATTATTAAGTAAAAGGTTCATTATATGTCTATATTTTATAGAGATTCTAGGGGTAAAAATCTGTACTTTAAAATTAAAAAGTATAGAGATTTTAGGGGCAGAAACCTTTACTTTTAAAAATAACTATCTACTTTTTAAAGTAGAAGTTTTTACTCCTAAAATCTCTAATATATAGACATGCAATTAACCTTAAACTTAACCATCTAAAGTCCAACAAAACAAAATTTTCAAATAAGGACTTCTTTTTAGATTAGTGTTAACAAATGTCACCTTATATGTTTTTAAGAACTTAAGAGAATGGAAAAACTGAGGAACAGATCAGTAAGAGAAAGCTCACCATGGAACTTACAGAGTATTTTCCTGATCTTGTAGTAGCTGCAAGAGCACTCAAGATCAACCTTCAGCACCAATGTTGAAACCTGCAACAAAATTAAAACAAGTTTATATTAAATAAAATAAAATACAAGAACAAGAAAATGTTGAAGAATGAGAGATCGCCAAGCTCTGACTGTGGTAACGACAAGTGTGCTTTTTGTCTTTTGTCTTCAGAATGAGTAGAAAACATAATTTCCTACCCCTGACATAAGGCATTTTTTGGTTTGCACCAGAGTTCATGTTCATAGTTAGACTTTTCAAAATTTGATTTCTTAATTTGTTTAAGGGGTAGCAACCCCAAGTGTACGTTGCACCACATTGAGAGTTTGATTTTTTTATTTTAAATCTACATCTGCGGAGACTAACCTCCACATAGAAAAAACATATCAATTTCTGTCATGAAAAAATAGTTAGGAAATTTTTCTGTCATTTTAATGAAAAGGAGAAGAAAGAAAAAAATATTTTAAGAAAAAGTTACAACCAAATAGAGAAGCAGAGAGAGCATAAAAGAAGAAAAGAAAAGGAGAAGAAATGGAGTTTTAGTCTTCTGATATAGAGAGGGTGTTGCAGACCTCCGCCATTGTTGAGGTGATCAAGATATGAAAGTCGAGGATTGAACTATTGAAGAAGTGTGGATACACCAGAGAGTTTTTTTTTGGGTTGATGATAAACTTGAGAGTTCAAAGGTCTCTATTAATAGGCAATTCACCCCAAGGGGCTAAATACTTCCGGAAAAAGAGGACTGCAACTCCGTACGCTCCAGCCAACCATTTACCCACACGTACCCTTTGTAGTGAGTGTTCAAAGAAAGTGATACTTGTTAGGAGTTCCAGAAGTCAAAAATCATGTTAGCCACTCTTCAGTGACTTTTCAAGAAAGTTAAAAAAATTTGACTTCTCCAAAAAGTATGTGTTGGATTGGTTATGCGAGAAGTGATGGAGGAAAGTTAACCGAAGGGGTGTTGTTTACGACGGAATAAAAGCGGGGATTTATCTTTGTCTTTATGGCCCCATGTCCTTTTAGGTTGCTTCCGAAGAATAATGACCATTGTCTTTTACAGATTTCATCACAGCCAATTGCAATTGAGCTTGGGAGAGTTCAATTGCACTCATTAGCCAACTCCTTGGGTTCAATAATATGACTTTGGTTTTTAAAAATAAATATTAAAAAAAGTAACCCCTAAAGGTTAAAAATTCTTAATCGGAGTAAAAAAAAATTCTAAAAACTAAGATTATATCATTGAATTCTAAGAATTAATGAATCTTAACTACTACTAATAGGGGTTCGAAGGACACGTATTGGCCTGTGGGTTCGATTGAACTCTCCCTGAGTTCAATTGCAATTGGATGAGATTTAATCTCTGTTCTTTATACCAAAGAAGTAGTGATTAGGGGACCACACATTCTCCTATGCAGGGGATGCCGTGTCCACGTATCTCTTTCACCTTTTTTAACTATGGGTAAGATTAAGTAAATTAAGATTAATATTTATTTATTTTTTCTTTCTAAAAACTGAGGTTGGATGGGTGAACCTTAGGGTGGATTAATCTTAACCACTATTAGTGAGTGTTAAAAAAATGGGGATATAACAATGAAGACTATGCATTCCACCACACACGGGAATGCACAGTCCGTTATCTACTTCTCATATACCAAAGTATCAAAATAACAGAAAGGAGCATTTGTTCCATTTGGGTTGCTCCAATTATATCTTCAGTTGGAGCATTCGTTCATGGTTAATTAATCTCTTACATTAAAGTGGAATGTTAGTCTCCGTTTCTCTCTTCCTAACATTTTTTAGGGGACCAACACTTTTGTGATGGATTTTTCTGGAAAGGACATGCGTCAGCGACAGGTTTACTGGTAGAAGGTTGAAGGTGGTGGGTTTGCACCCTGACTTGCACTCTGATGCCAAAGTGTTTGAAGAAGATGATGAATAGTGAGAGCACAAAAGCAGTAAGAGTGAACAATGCGAAATTTTTTGATCCTTATACACTAAATCTCTGGGGGGTATTTATAGGTTTAGCTCTGTATGCCCATAGATGACTATAGATGACCATGCCACTTACTTTACACTTATTACCAAATATGTCAGACAGATTTGGATCCTTACGTGTCACACGTGGGAGCCTACTATTAGTTGAGTTGGTTTAGAGTCGAAACTCGGCTGAGATGACTAACATTAAATACACAGTAAATGCTAAGACAATGCTTTTGACTTAACACCATAGTAGAATGATCACCTCCTAACTATTTTGTCCTGCGAGTTGGTCTCGTTGTTGACCCAAGCTCGGGTCCGTTGTATATGCAAACATAATAGCATAATCGTTGTCAAAGAGGTCAGACATGTTTGTCCCGTAGACAACGAATATGTCGTGCATCAGACAACGAGCATGTTGTCGAGAATACAATGGGAACGTTGTACACAAGACAACGGGAACGTTGTGAAATGGATAACGGGTACGTTGTGAAATGGACAACGGATCCTTCTTCTTTTGGCCACGTGTCACACATCCATGAGCATAACAACGAAAAACTAGCTCGTTCTCCAACACTCAATCATTTTACGAATTTATCCCTTATAATTTGCCCCTTTATGATACCTTGAACGTAGTTCAAAGTATCATAAATTCAACGGTTCACAAAGAGGCATACCTGGCAACCCATGGACACTGAAATGTTACTTATGTTATACGCGAATGCGTATCGTCGTGCCAGCTGGATCACGTGTGCAAAAACTATCATGCCTCATTAATGTATGGTGGGCTGTCATCATTGCTTTTTAGATGCTTGAGGCGCTTCATTCTCTCCGACGGTTACTTAGTTTTGTATAAAGACAATCGTGTCTCTGACATTGCTTAGCTGTACAACTAAGATGAAGGCTAACTCCGTCCTGCGCAAAGATTAGCCTGACACGCTATTTTTCAAAAATTAAGGAAATGACTATCCTGATCTTGCTCCTGCATATGTGTACAACATTGATGGAGCTTGTTTCTGTCCTGATATTTTGAGTCCCCTATAAATTTGCTGGATCAAAGCTCTATCTTTTTCACCTTATCATCGAAGTGCTGATAATCTGTCGAAATTGCGTCTCAGCCAAAGATTTCAAGTTTTGCAAATTCTCCCACACTCATTGCCTCTTTGGTAAGCTTCTCTTTTCTTCTAATTGCTGTTTTTGCTCTGTGACTTTTGTTCTTCTCTTTCTAGCCTTCTTTCTTTCTCTATTCTTTTTCTAGTCAGTCCCCTTCAATTCTTTCTGTCTCTGTTTCTACTCCTTCTCTGAATTACCATGTCTGCCAAGGCCCCTTTAGAAACAATTAGGGTAGAGAATGAAGAAGAGGTTAGGGTCCCTAGTGATGATTTCCCTATGGTGCTCACTCCTCCAACAACAGAAACTTCTTCTCTTTGACGGTTATTAGTTTTGTATAATGACAATCGTGCCCTTGACATTGCTTAGCTGTATAACCGTATGGTGCCTACATTACAGAAACTTCTTTCCTCCAACAACACCTAAAAGATTACCGAGGTCTGTACAGAACCCGCTTCGATTTCCCTCCTCAAGTCCATCTTCATTTCAAGAGAGAAGATGCTTTCATTGATAAGCGCTCTTTCACTTGCATCATTGTTTTCCTTGCTCAACTTGAGGCTGGACTTCAGTTCTCTCTGCATCCCATTCTTGAATCCGTTCTCTCAATCCTTCAGCTTGCCCCAGGTCAAATGCACCAAAACTTCTATAAGTATATGTCCTTGGTGATTAAATTCATCAAGGATGGTAACCAAATCGATGCCAGACATCTCTTCCATTTTCCTCACGTTGTCAAGTGCCGAGGAAGTAAGGACGATGTTGAGAACATTTACTCCTGGAACCAAAAACCTAAGGTTCCCGACCTCATATCTAGCTTGGCCGATCTTGATAGAAATTAGAAGTCAACACCTTTCATTGTCTCCAGGGCATGGAGATCGGAGAACTCTTCTGTTCCCAATGTGTTCCAAGAGAAACCAGGTAAATACCTTTGTTTTCCGTTGTCCATTGTTTGTTGTCTTGCTCTCACGTTGTCACCGTTCGTTGTCTTTTACTCGTTATACTGATACTCTTTGTTTCTTGCAGACAAGAAGCGAATATTCTTCAAGGATCTCACCTCAGCTGAAGCACGGGTACTAACGAACAAAGGCAAAGAAAGAGGTGGAGAATACATCAGGTGGAAGCCACTACAAGAATTTTCTTGGGAGATAGCCAGTGTACCAAATCTGAACTCCACCGCTAATCAAGGACAACAAGGTCCATCCTCTTCTCATCCTGCTTCTGTACACACTGCGGACATAGAAGAAGAAGAAATGACAAGAATGCCCCTCCTCTCATCAGGAAACCATGAATAATGAAGTCAACACCGGTTCCACCTCCCCCTTTGAAGAAAACTCACACCACAACGGAAGTTACTGCCATTGAGCCGACAAAGAGAAAAAGAGTGAATACTTTGGTTGAGCAATAGGCCAAGAAGAAGTAGAAAGAAGAGAAGTGCCTTGCAAAAGGTAAGGTTGTTAAAGTTCCGTCTTCAACTACCTTAGTAATCAGGGAGCCAGAGACTACTGCTGCTTCCGTAGTAATTGGTACTACTCCTACTGATGCCGCTTCTCCTAACAATGAAGCCGTCACTACTACAGCAGCCGCTCTTGAACTGCTGACCCGGATTCTGCAACAACTACTCCTACCTCCCCTACACAACAGACAATGGGCGCACCGATAGAACTCACTCCTTGGATTCCTGATTTCACCAAGTTTGGACTATCAAATGCGACTGATTCAGCGATGACTACGAACTCAGTGGCTTTGGCCACAAACTATGCCATAAAGCTCCTCGCTGACATTGCCACAACAAAAGAGATGCATGTCACGGAGATGTACCACATCTCTAATCGAGCTCTTACAACGGTAAAATCTTCCTGTTGTTATGCAGTTATCCTTTCTTTGTTGTCCTTAACATTGTACTGACTTTACCTACTGTTTCACAGATGAATGTCTTGTCCACTGAGATGTATGAACTCGGTAACCAACACTATAATAATCTCAAAGCAACGACAATATACTGGAAAGATAGGGCCACCTCTTCGGGACACAACTTTGCTGAGGAGAGAAACGCACTGCACCTCGAGTTACTGCAAGCTTAGTCTGACAGACAACGGATTGAAGATCAGCTTACCACAGTTCAAGCACAACGGGACCAAGCCGAGGAAAAGGCGCAGCTGGTAAAGGAAGAAGAAGAAATGGTGAAGAAAATGGCTGATGCTGCTGTACTTAGAATCAGCGAACTGGAGGTAATCTCGCAGACTCTATCGGGACAGCTCGAAGAAGCCGATGCAGCAAAGGCAACTCTAGCAGAGGAGCTCGAGGAAGCAAAGGCTACAACAAAGACTTTTATAGAAGACCTTCAGAAACATATCAGACAGAGATGGAAGATTACTCAATGAAGACCGGGTAGAGACTGAGGCAGAGTTGCTGAAACAACTTCGAGAGCAAGGACGTTTGGTGGAAGACATTGATGAGACTACTCGTTCTGAGCTCCAAAGCTCCATCATCGTTCAAACCCGATGAAGAACCCGAAGCCGAAGGAGCTAAACAGCCTCTTCCCTTTAAAGGTCCTGCTTCTACTGAGATGCCTTCTGAGGCCCCTGCTCCTGATGCATTTGCTACTGATGTGCTTGCCGTTGAACAAAAATCCGTTGTTCAGACTGATGATACTGTTGCCGCTGAGGATCTCGTTGTCTGAAATCCGTTGTCTTTGTTTTTGGCTTTATGTCCCCTGTGTTTGTTTTCCATTGTACGTCTTTTAACTATGTTGATACTTTCGCCAGATGTGGGTTTTCATGAATATTGCATACCTTACTTGGTCTTATTTTTAAGGTATATAGACAGTAGTTCGTACATATCATACAAAACAGAGAATATGTTAATTAATCTCAACTCTAATAAAGTACAAAGCATGTACAAGTGTATAGAACATAGTCATACCCTGAGAGTAACACTTTAGATGTTTTCTGAAATGAATATTCGTAATGTACAATAATATAATAATAATAGGTAAGTGCACTGGCATTTAGTAATTTCTTTGTGAAAGATGCTAAGATGCAAACACTTATAGATGACAAGATCACTAAAATATAACACAATGTAGTACTACATGAATGTAATCTGACAAATGGCATTTCATAAGCTGAACGCTTGGTGACTCGTAGTGAGACACTTTGCTTAGATGACATTTCATTAGTATAAGTCACTGGTTTGCTCAGATGACAATTCATTTGACTAAGCCATATGTGTCTAATAACGAATACCTAGTTCAAATAAAAACATCATTTGATTTTGCAAAACCTTCAAGACATCTTGTGAGCATGGATTCCAGTTACCCACATTTTTGGCGTGATTAAGTAATGTTTAGAGTCACCACTTATTAATTCGGTAGGGATAAGTCTCAGGTAATGAAAAAAGTCTTAGTATGCTTAGAGTTCTAAGTAAGAGGTTCGGTTAAGCCCGGGAAGGTGTGAAGCACTCTGGCACTTTCGTTTTACAACGGTTCCTACTTACTAGGTTTAAGCCAAATTAAAGTCAAGTTGTTAGTCAAATACCTTAGGTTTAGTTTATACTAATCCAAGAAGAGAAAAGCTAAACTAGGGTCGAACCTGGGTTGGGTTGCCTACGTACTCACATTGGGGTGAGATCAGACCGAGCGTAGTTGCGGTACATGAGGCCATGCTGAGGCTAAGGGAGTGTTGTATGTGCACCAAGGGTGGCTTAGGGTCTAGTCTGCTAGATTAGGGTTGAGTTGATCGGGTTGGTCAAGTACACAGTATTGGGCCCATAAGGCCAAAAGGGTAGTCTGGTAGACTAGGAGTTGGGCTCGGTAGGCCAAGATTAGGCCCGGTAGGCCAAGGGTGCAAGCCCGGAGGCTAGGGTTTAGTCCGGTAGACTAAGAGATGGGCCTGGTAGGCCAAGATTCGGCCCGGTAGGCCTTGGTTGGACCTGGAGGTCAAGAGCAAGCCTGGTAGGCTTTGGATTGGGCTCGGTAGGCCAAGGGTAAGCCCGATAGGCTAAGAGTTAGGCCCGGTAGGCCCAGGGTAAGCCCGGTAGGCTAAAAGTTAGACCCGGTAAGCCAAGAGGTGTTTAACCGCAGTTAGGTTTGCTAATCGGGATTGGGCTAGATACAAGGTATGTTTCTGATCCTTAAATGTTGTTTGAACATTTTTAGGGATTTTCCCTAAATTTTCCCAAGTTAAAATGGGCTAACTATGGTTAAGATATGAGTTTAACCATGGTTAGTCCTGATAACCAAGGTTAGGCAATGTACAAAATCAGATTTGGATTTATATTGCCTTCTTAGATTTTTCTTGATTTTTTAGATTTTTCAGGGTTTAAATGGGCTTAACTATGGTTAAGCTCATCTAACCATGGTTAGGCATGCTACTTTGTCCAAAATGACATTTTCCCAAGTTTTGGAATATTTAGGATTTTATGTGATTTTTCCATATTATCAAAGGGGTTTGATGAATTAACCATGGTTAACTCGTAATCATGGTTGAGTTAACCATGGTTAAGGCAAGGGCAGGTTTGGTCAAACTTGGGGTGGGCCCCAGGGGTAAGGAAGGCAGTAGGAGGGTACCCCAGCGATGTAAGCCCACTGTATAGCCTGAAAAGAACAAAAAAGTCACACTGTCAATAATGAGATTAATGACAGTTTGGGGGGACATTTTTAACAAAGTTAAAGGGCTTATAAAATCTAGTTAGGAGGTGAGCAGGGGGCCTATAACGATGGTTTTGCATCATAGGATGAGGGGAAGATAGTGGACGAGGTGTGGGCTCCAGGGGCGTGCCATGTGTAGGCCGGTGTGGGTCAAAAGTCTTGTACATAAATAAAGTGTAGTAAGTTGATTCCCGCCACTA
>JABCRI010000130.1:0-22262 GCA_015143295.1 Tetracentron sinense
ACTCATGAACTCCAAGATCAGAAGGCTATGGATATCGATTGGACTACACGGTTACAGTTTTTGTGTCGATATTTCTCACATATGGTTTCCAAGGTTTCCATACTTAAGGATTTACGATTTCATTATCCATGTTCGTATGCCCATGCCCAATGCTTTAATGGTACGTTTGTATACCTGAGTCTGCCCATGCGCAGCGATATTTGATGATCGCAGGTGCTAGGGTTGCATGCGATTGTGTTTGTGGCGACGACCTGGTAGAGGAAGAACCAGTACCGTGACCCGAGCCTTCCATGGATCACTATCATGACGATGGTGTTCTAGATAGGAGTCGTGACTCGTTTCTGTTGATCGACCGACTTAGAACTGTGTCATTTTGTTAATGTGAGTGTGGGTTTGTCCACTCCACTTTTGGGTTTCTCACACATGTATACTTTTGGGTTCTTACTTGAGCCAAGCTATAGGAGTAAGTCATTTTGCTTCCGCTAAGTTTAGTATTTTATTTTCCCTGTGCATTGTATTTCGTTTCCGTTATGTATGTTCAGGTACTCTGACAGGTTTCACGTGTGCCTTATGTATCATACTGGAGGTATGGTACGGCGGTCACGAGTCAACTTACCCTTAACTCCTAGGGGGTATTTTGGGTCGCGACAGACTTGGTATCAAAGCTAGTTATGTCTAACGACAGACTTAGTTAGGTCACTCAGGCTTGGTCTAAGCGGAAGTAATTCCTATGAGTTGAACTTAGAACTCAGAGGACTCAGTTGTCTCAGGCTTGTTACCACGACATAACCGGTATCAAGTGAATCCTTAGGTCAGTATAGGATCCGAGATTGATGTGGTCCTATGCGAGGTTCTAGTATAGGCTCTAAAGTATAATTATATGATGATGTATATATACCTCGATGTATACTATGTGCGGTATAGCATTTCATGATTATTGAATTGCTATATGATATGTGAGGTTTGGTATCCAGTTAGACTCATGTTTTGCCAAATTGATCTCAGGATTCGATATCATGAGACGTGGCAATCGGGGTCGAGGTTACCATACTCGGAGGGCCGAGAGTGAAGTTCCGAGAGAAAGAGGAACCGTTGTACTTCACGAATGCGATGGACTCCAAAGCCGAGACTTTAGCATTGTTGGCAGCAAGGCCTATGCCTACCCCACCGTCCACGCCTGTGCCTACACCGGTGCATCACACCGCGGGGCTCGAAGCTTTTAGGAGACTGCGGCCTCCTACATTCTATGGCACTCTGGACCCATGGTGGCCGAGTCTTGGATTATGCAACTGGAGAAGACCTTCCGGGCTCTCCGTTGTACCGATGAGCAAAGGGTAGAATGGGCTTCCTTCGTGATGGAAGGTGAAGCCGAACACTGGTGGAGAGCTGCCCAAAGGCAGAGAGATGTTGCTAAGGCAGGTGTGCCCTGGACTTGGGCGGAGTTCTTAGAGACCTTCAGGGAACAGTACTTTCCCAGGTTTATTCGGGAACAAAAGGCGAGAGAGTTTATGCTTTTGGAGCAAGGGTCGATGAGCGTAGCCGAGTAGAGGCTAAGTTCACCGAGTTGTCTAGGTTTGCTCCGCACTTGGTGGCTACTGAAGACCTACAGGTCAGGAAGTTTGAGATGGGCTTGAAGGCTTTCATCCGAGATCGGGTGTCCATTCTCCAGGTAGAGTCTTGGAGAGAGATAGTAGGGAAGGCGAAGATCGCTGAAAAGAATGCGGAAGACTTTGTGAGAAGAAGAGACAGTGGCTTCGGGAAGAGCATGTCTCGGGGTCAGTCGAGTAGTTCTTCAGAAAAAAGGGCTAGGACTGCACCGTACCAGTTCTCCCAGCCGATGTCGGCTCAGAGACCTTCTTTTGCGCCTCAGGCACCGCGTCCTACGGCATCGCAAGCTACGAGGGTTATGCCTCCGGCTTCCTCCGCATCGCAGACATTTGAGGAGTGCGCCGAATGTGGTCGTCGGCATAAGACTGGAGATTGCCGAAGAATGTCAGGTGGATGCTTCCACTGTGGCGAGATGGGCCATATGATTCGAGATTGTCCGCGCAAGCAGTCACGGTCTGGATCACAGGGAGTTCGGCCTCCAGGCAGGCAGAATTCACTTCAGGGGTCTTCATCTCAGGCCTCTAGATCCTTGCAGCCTACCCAGCAGCCTCGTCAGGCAAACCAGGGTAGAGTCTTTGCCATGACTGATAGAGACGCACAGGCATCTGATGATGTTGTGCAAGGTACGCGCGAACTAGTCTTTGTCAAAGTTCTAATATTGCCATGATATATTCGTATCCATATATGTCCTATGTGGTGTTTTGCGATGTTTGTATCTATATGTACAGTTGTGTTATAACTGGGATGATTCAAATTCTCAGGTTCGTTGCTCGTAAATGAATGTTTGGCAAGAGTGTTGATAGACACAGGATCCACTCACTCGTTCGTTTCACCAAGCTTTGCCAAGGGCTTTACGTCCGAGCCAAGCAAGCTACCTAGGGAGTTGTCCATTTCAACTCCATTGGGAAAATCTATTGAGACAGATAAAGTGTATCCGGATAGTGTTGTACAAGTCATGCAGCACGAGTTGCCAGTCGACTTGATCCTTCTGGGAATTCAGGATTGGGATTTCGATGTCATCCTAGGTATGGATTGGCTCTCAACTCACCATGGACACGTGGCGTGTTTCGAGAAGGTGGTGCATTTTAAACCCGTGGGGTTAAAGCCGTTTCATTTCAGGGGACTTCAGAGAAGAGACATTGCCCGCCTTGCAACTCTTAGTCTCGAGGGTGTAGAAGTGCGAGACTCCACACCCATTCCAGTGGTATGTGAGTATATGGATGTTTTTCCGGAAACCTTGCCGGGATTGCCTCCCGATCGTGCAATCGAGTTTGCGATTGAGCTAGCTCCAGGCACAGTTCCGATTTCGAGAGCTCCGTATAGGATGGCCCCTATTGAGCTTAAGGAGTTAAAAGAGCAGTTAGAAGAATTGCAAGGCCTTGGTTTTATCCGGCCAAGTGTTTCACCTTGGGGAGCTCCGGTTCTCTTCGTGAAGAAGAAAGATGGATCAATGCGTCTGTGCATTGATTACAGGCAATTGAACAAGGTCACGATCAAGAATCGTTATCCATTGCCTCGGATAGACGACTTGTTTGACCAATTGAAGGGTGCGCAGTTTTTCTCCAAGATTGACCTTCGATCTGGTTATCATCAGTTGAAGATCAAGAAAGAGGACATTCCGAAGACAGCATTCCGAACTCGATACGGTCATTACGAGTTTTTGGTCATGTCTTTTGGACTGACTAACGCACCGGCAGCATTCATGGGTTTGATGAATCGGGTGTTCAGATCGTCTCTCGATCAATGTGTGATCGTGTTCGTAGATGATATCCTTGTGTATTCACAGTCACAGGAGGATCACACGAGAGATCTCCGTCTGGTCTTGCAGACACTTCGAGAGCATAGTCTGTATGCTAAGTTGAGCAAGTGCGAGTTCTGGCTGAACAAGGTGTCTTTTCTTGGACACGTGGTATCTGCTGAAGGTATTTCAGTTGATCCTGCAAAGATTGAAGCGGTGATGAATTGGGAAAGGCCGAAGAGTGTCACCGAGATTCGTAGTTTCCTCGGGTTGGCAGGGTATTACAGAAGGTTTGTGGAAGGATTTTCAAGTTTAGCAGCTCCGCTTACCTATCTCACACGGAAGAACACGAGGTTCACTTGGAGTGATAAGTGCGAGGCTAGTTTCTTGGAGTTGAAAAAGAAGCTTACTTCGGCTCCTGTTCTTACAGTTCCATCTGGGAGCGGTGGTTTCGAAGTCTATAGTGATGCTTCACTAGTGGGACTTGGATGTGTTTTGATGCAGCATAAACAGGTGGTCGCCTATGCTTCTCGTCAGCTGAAGGAGCATGAGCAAAACTACCCCACACATGACTTAGAGCTCGCTGCAGTCATCTTTGCACTGAAACTTTGGCGTCACTACCTCTACGGAGAAGAGTTCGTGGTGTTCACAGACCACAAGAGCTTGAAGTATCTTTTCCTCCAGAAGGAGTTGAATATGAGGCAGCGTCGTTGGATGGAGTTCATGAAGGACTACGACTGTTCCATCCAGTACCACCCGGGTAAGGCTAACGTGGTAGCCGATGCTCTTAGCAGAAAACCTTACGGAGTTATGGCTCAATTGAGAGTGCAAGAGTGGAAGTTATTACATGATATATGTCATTTGGACACTACTCTCAGGCATGTCACGTATGGGCCGATAATGTCCAATGTGGTGGTTAGGCCACAGATCTTGAGCCAGATCAAGGAGTTACAGAATTCAGATGTTGAGTTGCTTGCTTACCGAGACAAGTCGGTGAGTAACGGCAATCAGGAGTTCGCTTTAAATGATGATGGTGCTATCACATTTAAAGGCAGGTTGTGTGTCCCCGCCGACACAGTTTTGAGGGATGAAATTTTGAATGAAGCTCACCGATCAAAGTACACGGTACATCCGGGAGGTACTAAGATGTACCAGAATCTCAAGAAGCACTACTGGTGGCGAAACATGAAGAGGGAAGTCGCCGAGTACGTCGCCAGATGTTTGATTTGCCAGCAGGTAAAAGCCGAACATCAAAGGCCGGCAGGTCTTTTGCAGTCCCTTCCTATTCCGGAGTGGAAATGGGAGAACATCTCGATGGATTTCATTGTGGGTTTGCCGCGAACGGTGAAGGGCTCCGATGCTATTTGGGTGATTGTGGACAGGTTGACTAAGTCTGCACATTTCATTCCGTACCGAACTACTTTCAATGCAAATCAGTTGGTAGCCCTATATGTTAAGGAGGTGGTTCGACTTCACGGTGTGCCAGTTTCTATCGTGTCTGATCGAGATCCTCGGTTTACTTCCAGGTTTTGGAAAACCTTCCAGGATGCTATGGGTTCTCGTTTAGAATTCAGTACCGCCTTCCATCCTCAGACCGATGGACAAACGGAGAGGGTGAATCAAGTAGTGGAGGATATGCTCCGAGCTTGTATGCTGGATTTTCAGGGTAGTTGGGAGGAACAGTTGCCGTTGGTTGAGTTTGCCTACAACAATAGCTATCAGGCGAGCATCCAGATGGCACCTTTTGAAGCTCTGTATGGTCGAAGTTGTCGATCACCGCTATACTGGGATGAAGTTGGTGAGAGGAAAATTCTTGGTCCTGAGTTGATAGAGCGGACCGCAGAAAGGGTCAAAATTATCCGAGAACGATTAAAAAGTGCTCAGGATCGGCAGAAGAGCTATGCGGATATACGCCGTAGAGATTTAGAGTTCCGAGTTGGAGATCGGGTCTTTGTGAAGATTTCGCCGAGTCGGGGAATCATGCGATTCGGGAAGAAGGGGAAGCTCAGTCCAAGATATGTGGGACCATTTGAGATCGTCACAAGGGTTGGTGAGGTTGCTTACAGGGTAGCACTACCGCCTCACATGGCAGCGATCCATAATGTATTTCACGTCTCTATGCTTAGAAAATACATTTCGGATCCGTCTCACGTCATCGCTCTTGATCCTGTTGAGATTCGAGAGGATCTTACGTTGGTTGAGCAACCAGTTCAGATTCTGGATCGTCGAGATCAAGTGTTGCGAACCAAGACTATCCCTTTAGTCCTAGTGAAGTGGCAGCATCATTCCAAGGAAGAGGCTACATGGGAGCGAGAAGCCGAAGTACGAGAAAAGTACCCCCATTTATTTGTTTAAGGCCATGGCATTCCCTTGTATTTTGCTATAGTTTTACGCATGTGTGTATCGTCCAAATTTCGGGGACGAAATTTTTGTAAGGGGGGGAGAATGTAGCACCCCGAACTTTTTCATCCTTAATAAATAGCACCTTCATAGCTAATTGGCCGTTTTCATAGTTTTCGTAGTCTAATTAATAAATAAGGGAGAAATCGGAAATTTCAAAATGTCAGAAATGTTCGTTTTCGAAAGACGGATCCAACGCAAGTTGAATCGTCGAAATCCGACGAGCGAGTAAAAAGATATGGTCAAAACAGTCCAGACATAACAGAGCACCGATCGCTCGGTCATTACCTGCGATCGATCGGTCCACTACCGATCGCTCGATGGCTATCGCACGGTTAACGTTTTTGTATGGGGAAAAATTCCAGAGAGTGTGTTTTTGACCGATCTCTCGGTCATAACACCGATCGATCGGTAAGCCTCCGATCGCTCGGTCCATAGCACCGATCGATCGGTCATACGCAGTTTTTCTTCATTAAGGGTGTTTAAGACTTTAAACACCACCCCTTGCCTATAAATAGGCTGAGTTCGTGCCTTAGGGTTTCAGAAACCCTCTGTGCCCTATCTTAGGAGATTTTGAGAGAGAGAAGAAGGAGGGGAACTACTTGTTGATCAAGCTTGTGGAAGATCAAGGTTCTTCCACTTCCCTTGGTGATTTCCAACCAAGAACTCACTGTTCTTGCTTGTTCCAGCCATTGGGAGTCAAACCCATTGATTTCTCTAAGGTAGATACACTCTACTACAATCTTGCATTCCTACTAGTTAATAAATATGATTCTTCTTATCTATGCCCTATCTATATGTATTGATTTTATGTATGAAAAAGGTGTGATTATATACTTGGATGGAGGTTACTATTATGATGCACTCTAAGTGTTTGATGAAATACCTCTAAGGGATTCTATGCTTAAATATGATGATTTCTCTTATTAAGTGCATATGCTCGCATGTCTCGCATAAACCGATGTTTTCCATGGATTTCTCAAAAGTACAAACAAGGGTTTTTTTCACGAAAAGACGAATAATGAATGATTCTAAGTAACTCTATGATTTCTCTAAGATCGTTTCACAAGCTCTAAGGATCATACCATGCTCACAAGAAAACTCTATGATAATGCTCTAAGATCGTCTCACAAGCTCCACGGATCACAATGAAATGCTCTAAGATCTCTAAGGTTATGCTCTATGGAAATGCTCTATGGTATTGCTCTATGCTCTATGTCTCTACGGATCACAATGACTCTAAGTAACTCCATGAACTCACAAGAACTCATAAGGCTATGATTATCGATTGACTTACACGGTTACAGTTTTTGTTTCGAATATTTTCTCACATATGTTTTCACGGTTTCCATACTTTAAGGATTTTACGGATTTCATTCTCCATGTCTCGTATGCTCCATGCCCAACTGCTTTACTGTTATTAGTTTGTATACACTGAGTATTCCATGCTCAGTCGATATTGTTATGATCGGCAGGTGCTCGGGTTCCATTCGATTTGTGTGGCGACGAACCTTGGGTCGAGGAAGAGTACCGTGACCCGGAGCCTTCCATGGATCACTATCATGACGATGGTGTTCTAGATAGGAGTCGTGACTTCGATTTCTGTTGATCGACCGACTTAGAACTTGTGTCATTTTGTTATGTGAGTGTGGGGTTTGTCCACTCCACTTTTGGGTTTCTCACACATGTATACTTGTTGGTTCTTACTTGAGCCAAGCTATAGGAGTATTCATTTTGCTTCCGCTATGTTTAGTATTTTATTTTCCGCTGTGCATTGTATTTCGTTTCCGTTATGTATGTTCAGGTACTCTGACAGGTTTCCACGTGTGCCTTATGTATCATACTGGAGGTATGGTACGGCGGTCACGAGTCAACTTACCCTTAACTCCTAGGGGGTATTTTGGGTCGCGACATTGGTGGAGAGCCGCACAGAGACAGAGGGAGTCCACCAGGGCGGGGGAGTGGTGGACATGGCCGAAATTTTTGGATGTCTTCTATAAGCAGTATTTTCCAGCAGCTGTCAAAGAACAGAAGGAGATTGAATTCATGACTCTTGAACAAGAAGAGTTGAGTGTGGTCGATTATGAGGCTACCTTCGTGGAGTTATCGAGATTCGCACCTCACCTAATTGCATCAGAGCATATGCGAGTCAGGAAATTTGAGCGGGGATTGAAACCCTCCATTAGAGACAGGGTCTCGATGTTCCAGGTGGCTACCTGGGGAGAGGTTGTGAGCAAGGCGAAGCTTGCCGAGAAGAATTCGGAAGAATTCTTCAAGAGAAGGGATGTGGCTCGAGGCCAATCGAGTAGTTCGGGGTCGGCAGAGAAGAGGGCTAGGGCAGCCCCATATCAGGCATCCAAGCCGATACGGTCACAGAGGCCTCCCTTGACATCACAGGTATCTCGGCCTACCACTACACCGGTACCTCGTCCCACACTTTCACAGGCCACCCGATATGTTCCACCTTCATCCTCATCAGCATTTGAGGAGTGCTCCTATTGTGGTCGGAGTCACCGGATTGGTGAATGTCGGAGGATTTCGGGTGGGTGCTTTCACTGTGGAGATGTGAATCACATGGTCAGGGATTGTCCACGCAGGCAGTTGCAGCCTATCCAACCCCAGGGGAGTAGGCCTCCAGTTCGTCAGGATTCCCAGCCGGGATCCTCACAGGCTTCTGTGTCTAGGCCTTCACGACCCACGTTATCCACTCCACCACCTCGTAGGGCAAACCAGGGTCAGGTTTTTGCCTTATCGGAACGGGATGCACGTGCATCTGACGATGTCGTGCAAGGTACGCTATCATGCTAAAGTTTCGAGTTGTAATCGGCTGTTATTATGTAATGTGATTGCTTATATGTATGACATGCTACCTATACTTATGTGTTATTGCGTGAAATCTATTAACGTGAATTTAATTAATCACACAGGCGTGTTATTAGTGAATGAATGCCTAGCTCGAGTGTTGATCGACACAGGATCCACTCATTCCTTTGTATCGCCTAGCTTTGCGAAAGGATTTCCAACCAAGTCCAGTCAGTTGAAGCATGAATTAACCATCTCCACACCGCTCGGCAAGTCAGTGGACACGGACCGTATATACAGGGACTGTGTAGTCCAAGTGGGACAGAATGAGTTGTTAGCCGACCTCATCGTCCTGGACTTCCAAGACTTAGATTTCGATGTCATACTTGGTATGGATTGGCTATCGGCTCACCACGGACATGTGGCATGTTTCGAGAAGATGGTGAACTTTGAGCCGATGGGCGTTAAGCCATTTCACTTTCGAGGGTTGAGGGAAAGAGACATTGCTCGCCTTGCAGCTTTGAGCTTAGCAAACCCAGAAGCACAAAACTCCTCGGTCATTCCGGTCGTGAGTGAGTTCTTGGATGTGTTTCCGGAGGAACTTCCCGGATTGCCCAGGATCGGGAGATTGAGTTCGCTATAGAGCTTACTCCAGGCACCGCTCCGATTTCAAGGGCACCATATAGAATGGCCCCAATAGAGCTTGAGGAATTAAAGAAGCAAATTGAGGAGTTACAACAACTTGGTTTCATCCAACCAAGTGTGTCACCATGGGGAGCTCCGGTCCTCTTTGTGAAAAAGAAAGACGGGTCAATGAGAATGTGCATAGATTACCGGCAGTTGAACAAGATAACTATTAAGAACCGTTATCCTTTGCCTCGGATAGACGACTTGTTTGATCAACTGAAGGGAGCGAGATTTTTCTCCAAGATTGATCTTAGATCGGGGTATCATCAGTTAAAGATCAAGGCGGCAGATGTTCCGAAGTCGGCTTTCAGGACTCGGTATGGGCACTACGAGTTCCTTGTCATGCCTTTTGGGCTGACGAATGCACCGACGGCGTTCATGGATTTGATGAACCGGGTGTTCCGATCGTACTTGGATCGATGTGTGATTGTGTTCATAGATGACATTTTAGTGTATTCCCAGACACGGGAAGATCACGCACGAGACCTTCGTCTTGCTCTGGAGATATTGAGAGAGCATAGGCTATAGCTAAGTTAAGCAAGTGTGAATTTTGGTTGGAGAAGGTGGCGTTCCTAGGCCACGTAATGTCGGCCGAGGGTATTTCTGTTGACCTGGCAAAGATAGAGGCAGTTATGATATGGGAGAGACCCAAGAGCGTCACGGAGATACGTAGTTTTCTCGGGTTGGCAGGCTATTATCGGAGATTCGTGGAGGGATTCTCCAGTTTGGCTGCACCTCTCACTTACCTGACGAGAAAGAATGCTAAGTTTAGTTGGAGCGACAGATGCGAAGCGAGCTTCCAAGAGTTGAAGAAACGCCTCACCACGGCCCTCGTCCTTACTGTGCCATCCGGGAGTGGTGGTTTTGTGGTTTACAGTGACGCCTCGCATGTGGGGTTGGGATGTGTACTTATGCAGCACGGCAAAGTCATTGCTTACGCCTCCAGGCAATTGAAAAAGCATGAGAAGAATTATCCCACTCACGATTTAGAGCTCGCCGCGGTTGTGTTTGCCTTGAAGATTTGGCGACATTATCTCTATGGGGAACAGTTCGACGTATTTACGGACCATAAAAGCTTGAAGTACCTGTTCTCCCAAAAGGAATTGAATTTAAGGCAGAGGAGATGGGTAGAGTTTTTGAAAGACTACGAATGTTCCATTCAATATCATCCGAGCAAGGCGAACGTTGTAGCCGATGCTCTTAGCCGGAAGCCCACTGGACTTTTGGCGCACATGATGCTGAGGGAATGGAGGTTGTTAGAAGATGCATCCAACCTCGACATCAGTTTTAGTCTCCCTACTTTTGGGCCAGTAATGGCTAACATCACAGTTAGGCCATATATCCTAAGCATGACCAGGGAGTTGCAGGGAATGGATGCCGAGCTACTGTCTTACCGAGACCAGTCAGTTAAAAGTGGCAGCAAGGATTTTGCGGTGAGGGATGATGGAATTATCACTTTCAAGGGAAGAGTATGTGTCCCAGCCGATGAGAAGCTTAAGCGAGAAATCTTGTACGAGGCTCACCGGTCCAAGTACACCGTTCACCCCGGGGGTACCAAGATGTATAGGGACTTGAAGAAGCACTTTTGGTGGCGGAACATGAAGCGAGAAATAGCGGGGTACGTGTCCCGATGCTTGGTGTGCCAACAAGTCAAGGCCGAGCACAGGAGACCGGCAGGTCTGTTGCAGTCTCTCCCTATTCTCGAGTGGAAATGGGAACATATCTCTATGGACTTCATCGTGGGGTTGCCAAAGACAGTTAAAAAGATTGATGCGATATGGGTTGTGGTTGACAGACTCACGAAGTCCGCCCATTTCTTACCGTACCGGACTACATTCAACTCAAATCAGTTAGCTGCCTTGTACATCAAAAGATAGTCCGATTGCACAGAGTGCCAGTGAGCATTGTCTCAGACCGGGATCCAAGGTTCACATCCAGGTTTTTGAGAAGTTTTCAGGATGCCATGGGTTCCAGACTAGACTTTAGCACGGCCTTCCATCCACAGACGGATGGGCAAACCGAGCGAGTGAATCAGATTATTGAAGACATGCTCCGTGCATGTATGCTAGACTTCAAGGGAAGTTGGGAGGATCACCTACCTTTGGTGGAATTCGCCTACAACAATAGTTACCAGGCAAGCATACAGATGGCACCCTTTGAGGCTTTGTACGGAAGGAGTTGTAGATCTCCGTTGTATTGGGATGAAGTGGGAGAAAGAAAAATTTTGGGCCCCGAGTTGATTGAACAAACTGCGGATAGAGTCAAGCTCATCCGGGAAAGGTTGAAGACTGCACAAGACCGACAGAAAAGCTATGCCGACAACCGAAGGAGGGATCTTGAATATCGAGTTGGTGACTTTGTTTTTGTCAAGATTTCACCAACCAAGGGGGTTATGAGATTCGGGAAAAGAGGCAAGCTTAGCCCGAGATATGTGGGTCCATTCGAGATCATTACTCGAGTTGGTGAGGTAGCTTACCGAGTTACCTTGGCCGCTCACATGGCGGCGATCCACAACGTATTTCACATCTCCATGCTTCGGAAGTATATCCCGGATCCATCTCATGTCATCGAGCTTGATCCGATAGAGATCCGAGAGGACCTCACCCTAGTGGAACAACCGGTGCAGATCTTGGGTAGGCGAGATCAAGTCTTGCGCAACAAGACCATTCCCTTGGTCTTGGTAAGATGGCAACATCATTCAAGGGAGGAAGCTACTTGGGAACGAGAAGCCGAAGTACGAGAAAAGTACCCCCATTTATTTGTTTAAGGCCTTGACATTCCCTTGTATTTTGTTATAGTTTTACGCATGTATGTATCGTCCAAATTTCGGGGACGAAATTTTTGTAAGGGGGGGAGAATGTAGCACCCCGGACTTTTTCATCCTTAATGAATAGCACCTTCGTAGCTAATTGGCCGTTATTGTAGTCTAATTAATAAATAAGGGAGAAATAGGAAATTCCGAAACATCAGAAATGTTCGTTTTCGAAAGACGGATCCAACGCAAGTTGAATCGTCGAAATCCGACGAGCGAGTCAAAAGATATGGTCAAAACAGTCCAGACATACAGAGAACCGATCGCTCGGTCCAGTCAGCGATCGATCGGTCCATAACCGATCGATCGGTAGCTATCGCACGGTCAGAAATTTTGTATGGGGAAATTTTCCAGAGAGTGAGTTTTTGACCGGTCGATCGGTCATAAACACCGATCGCTCGGTAGGCAACCGATCGATCGGTCATAACCACCGATCGCTCGGTCTTCGCGTTTTTGCAGAAATTTCAGTAAGGGTGTTTTCGTCTTTTGGGTGTTAAACCCTTACCCATAAGGGTTTCCTCGACCCTTTGAGCCCTCATTCACAACCCTTAGACATTTTGAGAGCTAGAGAGTGAGAAGAAGAGGGTTTTGACCTAGGATTTCCATTGAGGAAGAAATCAAAGGGGTGGACCTTCCTAGGTCGTCCTCAAACTTGAATTTGCTTCAAGTTCAAGGCTTGGATTCTCCAAATCCAACCTCAAGCTCGTGTGGAGTGCCTCTTCCAAGCTAGGGCAGCATTTCTACATCATCCTCAAGGATTTTCTTTCCCTTTTCAAGGTTAGTACACTCTTCCTAGTTACTTTGGTAATAACCTAGGATTTTTCTAAGAAAATATGTGTTGGATCTTCCTCATTGCTCCCTTATGTTGGCATATGCTAAATCCCTAAAACATAAACAAGATAATACAAACAAATGGTGGAATGTATGAATGGATGAGGAGTGGAGGCGATTGGATGCCATGTTGTGATGTGTTGAATGATGGGAAAAATGGTGGAAGGGCATAATACGCATAATGAACACACCCCAAGTGTTTGATGAAATGTCCGAATGAGAAAATATGAAATAACTAAAGGTAAAAAGGTTGAATACCACATGTTTGATAACATGAGTCACATAAATGTTCCCCATTTGGTAAGTTGTATGCATGTGTTTATTTCGCTTCTTAAATTCTCATGTGAGTTAGGAATTGTTAAAATACTATATGTCATCATAATTTCACGATTGCTATGCACGAGCACATATGTAGATGGAGGATATTGTCAAGGAGGTTGGTAGCCCAGGATTATGCGGGTACTAACCTCTGGCTCATAAGAAACGTATTGCATTGTCAAGGGGGTTGGTAGCCCAGGGATCATGCGGGTACTAACCCCTGACTCATAAGAAAGGACTCGGAAATGTTACACTGTCAAGGAGGTTGGTAGCCCCGGTTAAGGGTGCTAACCTCTGGCTCATAAGAAAGGAAATGGTATTGTCAAGGAGGTTGGCTGCCCAGGATTATGCGGGTGCTAACCTCTGGCTCATAAGTAAGGTATCGTACTGTCAAGGAGGCTGGTAGCCCAGAGATGTGCGGGTGCTAGCCTCTGGCTCATAAGAAGTGTATTGTACTGTCAAGGGGGTTGGTAGCCCAGGGATGTGCGGGTGCTAACCCCTGGCTCATAAGAAAGGTATTGTACTGTCAAGGAGGTTGGTAGCCCAGGGATATGCGGGAGCTAAGCTCTGGCTCATAAGAAATATTAAAACGACAACTCAAAGACAAATTGTATGACGCATAGACATGTTTTAGTTTCATAATAATTATGACTTGATAAAATGTTTATGTATGAGGTTGCTAGAACTGATTATGAACTATACTCCTCCCATTACTTGTATATGATGCTGTTCGTTATTACCATTGTTAGTTAGGGGCTTGTACTCGCTGAGTATTCCATGCTCAGCCGTACTTTCATGTCGGCAGGTACCCGAGTCCCTCTCGACATTTGTGATCCGGGTCCTTGGATAGAGGAGGACTATGGCGAGGAGGAACCATATGAGGATCTAGTAGTCGAGCCTCAGGCGGAGGCGAGAGACTTAGACCATTGGCCCCACGGGGATGACTATTGAGCGAGACTGAGTTGTATTTTGTCTTTTGTATTTTGTTAGGTGGGCCTGTCCACCTTAGACTTAGACGTGTTTTGTATTTATGTTAACTTGGAATACTACATTTTGGATCATTATAAAGAAAAGAAAATTTTAGTTTTCGCTTCCGCAAATTATGTTTAGCTTCCGCGCTCTGATTATCATTGTTTAGTACCTTATTTATCTTGTTCGTTACAGGATGGTTTGGCAGGTTTGTTTAGTCCACCAAAAGTATCCCTAAACTCCTAGGGGGTATTTTGGGGCGTGACAGTTCCAACTTATGAATATAAGGTATTTCCATTATTCACTTACTAACTAAATAGGTCTAAGATTCAGATTTGCAAAGTAAAGTGTTCAAACTTATGAACATGAGGTATTTCCATTACTAACATACAAACTAAATAGGTCTAAGATTCAGATTTACAGAGTCAAGTGTTCCAACTTACGAATATGACGGATTTCCATTACTAACATACTAACTAAATAGGTCTAAGATTCAGATTTGCAAAGTAATATGAATATGAGGTATTTCCATTACTAACATACAAACCAAATAGGTCTAAAATCAGATTTGCAGAGTAAAGTGTTCTAACTGATGAATATGAGGGATTTCCATTACTAACATGCTAACTAAATAGGTCTAAGATTCCGATTTGCAAAGTAAAGTGTTCCAACTTATGAATATGAGGTATTTCCATTACTAACAATCAAACTAAATAGGTCTAAGATTCAGATTTACAGAGTCAAGTGTTCCAACTTACGAATATGACGGATTTCCATTACTAACATACTAACTAAATAGGTCTAAGATTCAGATTTGCAAAGTAATATGAATATGAGGTATTTCCATTACTAACATACAAACTAAATAGGTCTAAGAATCAGATTTGCAGAGTAAAGTGTTCTAACTGATGAATATGAGAGATTTCCATTACTAACATGCTAACTAAATAGGTCTAAGATTCAGATTTGCAAAGTAAAGTGTTCCAACTTATGAATATGAGGTATTTCCATTACTAACATACTAACTAAATAGGTCTAAGATTCAGATTTGTAGAGTAAAGTGTTCCAACTTATGAATATGAGGGATTTCCATTACTAACCTACTAACTAAATAAGTCTAAGATTCAGATTTGTAGAGTAATGTGTTCCAACTTATGAATATGAGGTATTTCCAATACTGACATACAAACTAAATAGGTCTAAGAATCAGATTTGCAGAGTAAAGTGTTCCAACTTATGAATATAAGGTATTTCCATTTCCATTATTAATTTACTAACTAAATAGGTCTAAGATTCAAATTTGCAGAGTAAAGTGTTCCAACTTATGAACATGAGGTATTTCCATTACTAACATACAAACTAAATCGGTCTAAGATTCAGATTTACAGAGTCAAGTGTTCCAACTTACGAATATGAGGGATTTCCATTACTAACATACTAACTAAATAGGTCTAAGATTCAGATTTGTAAAGTAATATGAATATGAGGTATTTCCATTACTAACATACAAACTAAATTGGTCTAAGAATCAGATTTGCAGAGTAAAGTGTTCTAGCTGATGAATATGAGGGATTTCCATTACTAACATGCTAACTAAATAGGTCTAAGATTCAGATTTACAAAGTAAAGTGTTCCAACTTATGAATATGAGGTATTTCCATTACTAACAATCAAACTAAATAGGTCTAAGATTCAGATTTACAGAGTCAAGTGTTCCAACTTACTAATATGAGGGATTTCCATCACTAACATACTAACTAAATAGGTCTAAGATTCAGATTTGCAAAGTAATATGAATATGAGGTATTTCCATTACTAACATACAAACTAAATAGGTCTAAGAATCAGATTTGCAGAGTAAAGTGTTCTAACTGATGAATATGAGGGATTTCCATTACTAACATGCTAACTAAATATGTCTAAGATTCAGATTTGAAAAGTAAAGTGTTCCAACTTATGAATATGAGGTATTTCCATTACTAACATACTAACTAAATAGGTCTTAGATTCAGATTTGTAGAGTAAAGTGTTCCAACTTATGAATATGAGGGATTTCCATTACTAACATACTAACTAAATAAGTCTAAGATTCAGATTTACAGAGTAAAGTGTTCCCACTTATGAATATGAGGTATTTCCATTACTGACATACAAACTAAATGGGTCTAAGAGTCAGATTTGCAGAGTAAAGTGTTCCAGCTTATGAATATAAGGTATTTCCATTTCCATTATTAACTTACTAACTAAATAGGTCTAAGTTTCAGATTTGCAGAGTAAAGTGTTCCAACTTATGAACATGAGGTATTTCCATTACTAACATACAAACTAAATAGGTCTAAGATTCAGATTTGCAGAGTAAAGTGTTCCAACTTACGAATATGAGGGATTTCCATTACTAACATACTAACTAAATAGGTCTAAGATTCAGATTTGCAAAGTAATATGAATATGAGGTATTTCCATTACCAACATACAAACTAAATAGGTCTAAGAATCAGATTTGCAGAGTAAAGTGTTTCAATTGATGAATATGAGGGATTTCCATTACTAACATGCTAACTAAATAGGTCTAAGATTCAGATTTGCAAAGTAAAGTGTTCCAACTTATGAATATGAGGTATTTCCATTACTAACATACTAACTAAATAGGTCTAAGATTCAGATTTGCAGAGTAAAGTGTTCCAACTTATGAATATGAGGTATTTCCATTACTAACATACTAACTTAATAGGTTTAAAATTCAGATTTACAGAGTAAAGTGTTCCAACTTATGAATATGAGGTATTTCCATTACTGATATACGAACTAAATATGTCTAAAATTTGGTGAGGCTGCTAGGAATGCTCTACCCTCCACCACTACCATCAACACTACCACCACCCACTACCACCACCACTATCATCACGTACCCACCACCACTACCATCACCTACCCACAACCACTACCACCACCACACCCCCCACCCACTACCATCACGTACCTTCACCTACCCACCACCACTAGCACCACCACATCCACCACCCACCACCACTACCATCACCTACCCACCACCACTACTATCACCTACCCACCACTACCACCACCCACCACCACTACCACCTCCGACCTCCACTAAAGCCACCACCCACTACCATCACCTACTCACGACTACCACCACCCACCACCACTACTACCCATGACAACTACCACCACCCACTACCACCACCTCTACCACAACTACCATACACCATCTCCACGATGATATATAACTGATTTGAAATTATAATTAAAATCTTTTAAACTTAACATTTACCTCCGGAGTCGCATGTGGTGCTGTAGAAGGCTGATTCGTACCCTGTTGTGAAAAAATTGGGTAAATCGTCATGAATGAATATCTAAATATTAAAAAGTAATAATTAATTATTCTTACATTACATACGTGTCCCGCCATGTAATCATGCATAAAACACTCCAAGGACGCCACAAGCATCGAGTCTCCGCCAGCAGCTAGTCTTTCTCTGCGTTTGACTCCTTGATCCTCTCGGCAGTCTGAGGATCAGGCTGGGAGGCACCGGAGGGACCCACAAATCATGACCCCCATAACTGGGTGGGGGTCGGGCCTAAACCAAGTCCTCGGATGCGTCCAGCTCTCTCAGGCCCCATGACCTGAGCGTATATATCATCTTGGCCTGTGGTATCCTGCGAGGACTCTGGTGCCTGCGCCCTCAACTCCTGCATCCGACACTGCAAACATTTGGAGATAGTTGATATTTGGTAGGTAAAAGGGGAAACTGTAAGATTTTCAAATAAGTAAATGTACATACAATATTCTCCCCCGCCTCTGCCGAAACTGGCGTGCCATCCTTGCGCTGGTGCGTGATGATGTACACCTCTGCACGACCTGGGGGCATCTGAGTGGGGCTCGCAGTTCGCTATGACAGTCACAATAATAATTAAATTTTAGTCAATACAATACAAATAAATTATAAAGACATATTTTAACAAATCCAACTGAACATACCGCCTCATGCCTGACCCTGGCTGTAGCACCCCGGACTTTTTCATCCATAATGAATAGCACCTTCGTAGCTAATTGGCCGTTTTCGTAGTCTAATTAATAAATAAGGGAGAAATTGGAAATTCCAAAACATCAGAAATGTTCTTTTCGAAAGACGGATCCAACGCAAGTTGAATCGTCAAAATCCGACGAGCGAGTCAAAAGATATGGTCAAAACAGTCCAGACATACAGAGCACCGATCGCTCGGTCCAGTCAGCGATCGATCGGTCAACTACCGATCGCTCGATAGCTGTCGCACGGTTAACTTTTTTGTATGGGGAAAAATTCCAGAGAGTGTTTTTGACCGATCTCTCGGTCATAACACCGATCGACCGGTAAGCCACCGATCGCTCGGTCCATACCACCGATCGATCGGTCATACGCAGTTTTTCTTCATTAAGAGTGTTTAAGACTTTAACCATCACCCTTTGCCTATAAAAGGGCTGGGTTCGTGAATTAGGGGTTCACAAACCCTTTGTGCATTGTTTTTGAGGGATTTGAAGAGGAGAAGGAGGAGAGGACCTTGTGATCGTTCAAGCTTGTGGAAGATCAAGTTCTTCCTTTCCATTTGGTGTTTTCCAACCAAGAACTCACTGTTCTTGCTTGTTCCAGCCATTGGGAGTCAAATCCATTGATTTCTCTAAGGTAGATACACTCTACTACAATCTTGCAATCCTACTAGTTACTAAATATGATTCTTCTTATCTATGCCCTATCCATATGTATTGATTTTATGTATGAAAAGGTGTGATTATATACTTGGATGAAGGTTACTATTATGATGCACTCTAAGTGTTTGATAAAATACCTCTAAGGGATTCTATGCTTAAATACGATGATTTCTCTTATTAAGTGCATATGCTCGCATGTCTCGCATGAACCGATGGTTTCCATTGATTTCTCAAAGTACAAATAAAGGTTTTTCACGAAAAGACGAATAATGAATGATTCTAAGTAACTCTATGATTTCTCTAAGATCGTTTCACAAGCTCTAAGGATCATACCATGCTCACAAGGAAACTCTATGATAATGCTCTAAGATCGTCTCACAAGCTCCACGGATCACAATGAAATGCTCTAAGATCTCTAAGGTTATGCTCTATGGAAATGCTCTAAGGTTATTGCTCTATGCTCTATGTCTCTACGGATCATAATTGTCGCGACCCAAAATACCCCCTAGGAGTTAAGGGTACCTTGACTCGTGACCGCCGTATCATACCTCCAGTATGATACATAAGGCACACGTGGAAACCTGTCAGAGTACCTGAATATACATAGCGGAAACGAAATACAATGCACAGCGGAAAATAAAATACTAAACATAGCGGAAGCAAAATGAATACTCCTATAACTTGGCTCAAGTAAGAACCAACAAGTATACATGTGTGAGAAACTCAAAAGTGGAGTGGACAAACCCCACACTCACATAACAAAATGACACAAGTTCTAGGTCGGTCGATCAACAGAAATCGAAGTCACGACTCCTATCTAGAGCACCATCGTCATGATAGTGATCCATGGAAGGCTCCGGGTCACGGTACTCTTCCTCGACCCAAGGTTCGTCGCCACACAAATCGAATGGAACCCGAGCACCTGCCGATCATAACAATATCGACTGAGCATGGAATACTCAGTGTATACAAACTAATAACAATAAAGCGGTTAGGCATGGAGCATACAAGACATGGAGAATGAAATCCGTAAATTCCTTAAAGCATGGAAACCATGAAAACGTATGTGAGATAATAAAACTGTAACCGTGTGAGTCAATCGATAATCATAACCTTATGAGTTCTTGTGAGTTCATGGAGTTACTTAGAGTCATTATGATCCGTAGAGACATAGAGCATAGAGCAATAACCTTAGAGCATTTCCATAGAGCATAACCTTAGAGATCTTAGAGCATTTCATTGTGATCCGTGGAGCTTGTGAGACGATCTTAGAGCATTATCATAGAGTTTCCTTGTGAGCATGGTATGATCCTTAGAGCTTGTGAAACGATCTTAGAGAAATCATAGAGTTACTTAGAATCATTCATTATTCGTCTTTTCGTGAAAAAATTTTGTTTGTACTTGGAGAAATCCATGGAAACCATCGGTTCATGCGAGACATGCGAGCATATGCACTTAATGAGAGAAATCATCACATTTAAGCATAGAATCCCTTAGAGGTATTTTATCAAACACTTAGAGTGCATCATAATAGTAACCTTCATCCAAGTATATAATCACACCTTTTCATAGATCAAATCAATACATAAAGATAGGGCATAGATAAGAAGAATCATAATTAGTAACTAGTTGGATTGCAAGATTGTAGTAGAGTATATCTACCCTGGGGAAATCAATAAGTTTGACTCCCAATGGCTGGAACAAGCAATAACCTTGTGTTCTTGGTTGAGAATCACCAAGGGAAGTGGAAGAACCTTGATCTTCCACAAGCTTGATCAACAAGTAGTTCCTCTCCTTCTTCTCTCTCTCAAAATCTCCTAAGATAGGGCACAGAGGGTTTCTGAAACCCTAAGGCACGAACTCAGCCTTTTTATAGGCAAAGGGTGATGGCCAAAGTCTTAAACACCCTTAATGAAGAAAAACTGCGTCTGACCGATCGATCGGTGGTATGGACCGAGCGATCGGTGGCTTCCGGTCGATCGGTGTTATGACCGAGAGATCGGTCAAAAACACGCTCTCTGGAATTTTTCCTCATACAAAAAAGTTAACCGTGCGACAGCTATCGAGCGATCGGTGGTTGACCGATCGATCGCAGGTAATGACCGAGCGATCGGTGCTCTGTTATGTCTGGACTGTTTTGACTATATCTTTTGACTCGCTCGTCGGATTTTGACGATTCAACTTGCGTTGGATCCGTCTTTCGAAAACGAACATTTCTGACGTTTCGGAATTTCCGATTTCTCCCTTATTTATTAATTAGACTACAAAAACGGCCAATTAGCTACGAAGGTGCTGTTTATTAAGGATGAAAAAGTCCGGGGTGCTACATTCTCCCCTCCTTACAAAAATTTCGTCCTCGAAATTTGGACGATACATACATGCGTAAAACTATAACAAAATACAAGGGAAATGCCAAGGCCTTAAACAAATAAATGGGGGTACGTTTCTCGTACTTCGGCTTCTCGCTCCCATGTAGCCTCTTCCTTGGAATGATGCTGCCACTTCACTAGGACTAAAGGGATAGTCTTGGTTCGCAACACTTGATCTCGACGATCCAGAATCTGAACTGGTTGTTCAACCAACGTAAGATCCTCTCGAATCTCAACAGGATCAAGAGCGATGACGTGAGACGGATCCGAAATGTATTTTCTAAGCATAGAGACGTGAAATACATTATGGACCGCTGCCATGTGAGGCGGTAGTGCTACCCTGTAAGCAACCTCACCAACCCTTGTGACGATCTCAAATGGTCCCACGTACCTAGGACTGAGCTTTCCCTTCTTCCCGAATCGCATGATTCCCCGACTCGGCGAAATCTTCACAAAGACCCGATCCCCAACTCGGAACTCTAAATCTCTGCGGCGTATATCCGCATAGCTCTTCTGCCTATCCTGAGCACTTTTCAATCGCTCCCGGATCATTTTGACCCTTTCTGCGGTCCGCTCTATCAACTCGGGACCAAGAATTTTCCTCTCACCAACTTCATCCCAGTATAGCGGTGATCGACAACTCCGACCATACAGAGCTTCAAAAGGTGCCATTTGGATGCTTGCCTGATAGCTATTGTTATAGGCAAACTCAACCAACGGCAACTGTTCCTCCCAACTACCCTGAAAATCCAGCATACAAGCTCGGAGCATATCCTCCACTACTTGATTCACCCTCTCCGTTTGTCCATCGGTCCTGAGGATGGAAGGCGGTACTGAATTCTAACGAGAACCCATAGCATCCTGGAAAGTTTTCCAAAACCTGGAAGTAAACCGAGGGATCTCGATCAGACACGATAGAAACTGGCACACCGTGCAGTCGAACCACCTCCTTAACATACAGGGCTACCAACTGATTTGCATTGAAAGTAGTTCGGTACGGAATAAAATGTGCAGACTTAG
>JABCRI010001229.1:0-20167 GCA_015143295.1 Tetracentron sinense
TACCAATTGTCTTAGGCAAAACTCAATGCTTAGTGAAAGCCTAATTACCATAGCCCAAGCCCATTGCCATAGTTAAAGTCCAATAACCATAACCCATGACCCATCTACTAACAACCCATGATCCATAAGGTCTAGTCCACATACCCACATCCATTCAACCCATATCCAAGACCCACTAACCCAAGTCCACTTTCCACTTTCCTACAAAAGACCTTTTATTTTTTCTTCAAACCCAAATAGCCCCATTTTATGTTTACACACCTTTTTGACCACCCATCATCTCTCACCAAGTACACACCTTTTTGACTAACCAATCACCTCCCATACTCCCTTACACCTCTTACAACTCATTCTTACACCTCTTACAAAATAATTAATTCTCTTACACTCCTTTTGACCACCCAATCACTTCTCATCAAGTACATACCTTTTTGATTACCCAATCACCACCACATCAATTTTGACCAACAATTACCTCCCTTCTTCTCCACCCAACCCTCTATTAATCACCAAATTGCCACAACCCTTGAAACTTCTATAAATACAAGACCCTCACAAGCCATTTCTTCCACCTCCAAAATCCCAAGTGGAAACCCTAGCTCTTCCTCCTCTCACTCCTTTTATTTCTTTTAGCCTTGAAGAAAGTTAGAAGAAGCCAAGGTTTAGAGTGTGTAGAGAATTCTAGGACTAAAAGCCTAGAGTTCTTCACTAACTCTCTTCCTTTGTGGACTCTAAAAACTCATCACCTCTTGGAGCATTGGAGAAGTAGTCTTGGAGGAGTAGGCACTCCTTCTTTTATTCTTTATCTTCTTCTTTACTTCATATCTTTTTTTTTATTTGTAGTCTTCTTCTAGAATAATTTGGGAAGACCTTTCTTTTCTCAAGTTTAGTTGGGTCTCTCTACACCAATCTAATGGTATAGAGGGACCCCACCTCAAAAGAAAGGAGATGTCTTATTTTTTCTCTCGTGTAAATATTTCTTTCTTTCATATGTACCCACTAGTGTGGATATGGGTAGGCCCATAGAGAGTGGAAGCTAAAGCTATACCTCTCTTTTTATTTTGTTTCTTCATTTTGATTCTAGTCCTTCTTCTAGAATCATTTGGGAAACTCATCATCACTCCAATTTTCATAGTTGAATCTCATTACATCATTCATAATGGTGTAAAGGGACTACATTAAAGAGGAGATGATGAGTTTTCATTTCTTTTTTTTTCTTCATGTTCTATTTTGAATGGATAAATGATGACTTAAGGACCTAAGGACTTAAAGAGGACTTTATCCAAAATGCCTTATATCAAAGACAATGGTATTTGATTTATTATCAACACCAATCCAACAAAATAGGTGTTGGCAATAGACCATTTACTATTCACAATGCACACCCCTCTTTATGTCCTAAATATAATCTTTTAGCCTAACTTTTCCTTAGCCTTTCTCTTGAATTAAATTTGACTTTAGTTAAGTTTGCCAAAATCTCACCTATATGAAAATCCAAAAAAAAACATGATAAAATCTCAAAATACCAAAAACATTATAAAATCTCAAAATACCAAAAAAATCTAAAAATACCAAAAGACCAAAAACATGCTTGCTAGATCTTGGTTAGCCTACTCAACCATGGTTAACACCCTTCTAACCGCGGTTAGACCTAGACTTTGCACTTGACCAACCCGGTCAACTAAACCCTAGCCCCTAAGCTAGACCCTTGACCACCTTATGCACACACACACGCACCCTTAGCCTTGGCACGGGCTCATGTGCCAGAACTACGCTCGGTCTGATCTCACTTTATGAGTACGTAGGCAACCCCACTCGGGTTCGACCCTAGCTTATTTAGCTTTCTTTTTTTCTTGGACTAGCATTTATTTAAATACTTAGGTATTTTAATTAATTTTGAGTTTAAATTGGCTTAAATTTAGGGAGTAGGTAACTGTTATAAAACGGGGGTCCTGGGGTGCCTAACACCTTCCCCGGGACTTAATCGAACCACTTACCCTAACTCTGATAGACCATATGCCTTATCCAAATCACTCGGGACCTATCCCTAAGAATGAATAGGTGGCGACTCTCAGTCAAAACACAAATGTGAAAGTGGGTAGGAAAATCCCATGCTCACAGGTAGTTATCCCCTGCTTTGGGGGGTGGTCCTGGGTTCCATTCCAGAGAAGATAGGAGTTTGTATATACTCTCTACCTGCCCATTAACTGAACAGATACCAACACCTAACCGGCATTGTGGCTTAAAAGTATACCTCAAACCAAAAAATAAAAAAATCGCAGTTATATATAGAATCGATCTTATGGTTGCAATAATAATGGCCTCAAGAGGGTATGTATTAGGGATGTAAATGAGTCGAGTTGAGCCAAGCCAAGTGCTGCTCAAGCCCGACTCGTGACATATATATATATATATATATATATATATATATATATATATATATATATATATATATATGATGGCTCAAGCTCGTCTTGAACTCAATTCGAGCCCTCAAATGCTAGCTTGAGTTCGGTTGTCTATAAATAATCAAGCTTGAGCCGGCTCGCGAGCTGCAGTATTATTTTAGGCTTGTTTACCCTAATTTTAATATTAAAAAAAGAATTCAAATTAAAATCCTAATAGTCAAACATACTCATCTGATTCTCCTTCCCCAAAAAAAAAAATTTAAGAACTTAACATAGTTATTCTTGTTAGTCTAATTAAAGAAACATGATATAGAGAATATATATAATTTTTGAACAGATGAAGTTATCTTTTAAGTTTTACTTCAACATAAAATCATATTTAAGTTTCTTTAACTTTTAAGTGAAAACTAATATTATTAGAGAGTATTATAGGAGTACAATAAAATTAATCGAGTTAAGCTGAGCCGCTTGTTGCTTGGGTTTAGCTTAATTAACAAACAAGCTCAATCATTTAGTGTAGAGACCCCGAATCTTTTTCATGTTTTTACTTCATTGTATTAGGGGTATTATAGTCCTTATGATGTTTTGATGTTTATTGTATTATATATTTATTTGGTGTGGTGTAAACTAGGCTTAATCAAACTTGTAACGGAGGGATGTCATATCACACCCTAAACTTTAGGAAGCTCTAGTTTTGGCACCGTTTACTGGAATTGAGTGATTCTTGAACCATTAGAAAGGTGTTGGAACCCTCTTCGAAGTTCATGTTTAATGTTTTTCCTTATTTTGAGTTTAAGCCAAGTCAATGGTGGGTTTTATCTAATGGAATTGCAGATCAGTCAACTTTGGGGACAATTTAGTCTATTAATTAAGTGGAATTTAAAAATTCTAAAATGCTAGAAATGTTCGTTTTCGAAAGACGAATCCAACGCAAGTTGAATCGTCAAAATCCGACGAACGAGTCAAAAGTTATGGCCAAAACAGTAAAATGAGTCGAAATAGAGCACCGATCGCTCGGTCAGAAGCAGCGATCGATCGGTTTCCAGAATTTTGTATGAGGAAAATTTCCAGAGAGTGCTTTTTTGACCGATCGCCCGGTCAAGAGCACCGATCGATCGGTTGAGAACTGATCGCTCAGTCATAACCACTGATCACTCGGTCTTTCGTGATTTTTACAGAATTTTAGTATGAGCGTTTTGGTCTTTTTGTTCTCAGACATTGGGGCTATAAATAGGGGGTCCTACTCGAAATATTAAAATACTCTACCTATTTCTAACCTAATTTGGAAAAAAGGGGGAGAAAACCTAGGGTTTGAGGAAGAGGGTTGCTTGGAGAAGAAGGAGGTTGCTAGAAGATTGAGAGGAAAGCTTGGAGATCGACCTCAAAGCTTCTCCAAATCTCCTCGGGAGCATTTTGAATCCAAGGGAAGGATTCTTAAGGTCGATATACTATCCTAATCAACTCTATTTTAATGTTTTGTGAATATTAATTTGATAGAAATGATAGAATAGAGATTAAATGCATTTTCCCCAAATTTTCTATGAAGTAAGCTAATTATTGATGGAAATGTGGATTGGATGTGGATAGAATATATGGAGGATGGGAAATGTATGGATGATGAGATTAATATGTGGATGTGAATAGTGAATTGATTGTATGGATGAATTATGGTTTGATGAATGCTTGAAAATATAGAGGGGAAATGGATTCATATTATGCGTACACAAGGTGTTTGTGAAAATGCTTGAAAGGATAAATGCTATTATACTCTTTCATCAAAGATTTGATCTTTTCGAACTCTGTCTCTAACTCACTAGAGGCTCGGGAAACAAAGAGAAGATGTGTACGAACGAGATATGCAGGAACAAGAAGAAGCAAAAGGATTGAATAGAGGAACTCCCGAGCATTTGGTGCTCTCAGATGTGTCCCTATCAGTGGAACGAGTGACTCATTATTTCGATGAATCATTTCTTCGGACAGAAGAAGATTATGTAAACACTTACTCAAAATCTCACTTATCAGTGATCCTCCTATTCAATTACTTCAACCATTTCCGAGCACCTCATAGCATTTTCAGGACATACGAGGGTTCGATTATTTATGTATGATTCCTCGTCTACTGCCGCGTCCAATGAATGGGTTTCGAAGATAAAAAAACTTTATTGGGTGGGATTGGGACATAAATTGACCTAGGTAAATCCATGAGCTCAATTCGATTATTCCTTACCTATTCTTAATAAGCATCTGAACCCTGAAATTGTGGTAAATTGATTATGAATTGCGATATGAATTATGATAAGATATGTATATGTGAATGGTTTGTTAAGTATGTCTAATTATTTGCATGGAAATTGATAGTCGGGAAGGTAGAACTTAGAGGAACATCTCTCAAACCGGGAATTCTCTAACTATTTGGTATGAGACAGTATAGTGGAGTTTCCATGGTGGGAGATTGGAATCTAAGCAATTACCAACTCGAATGTTAATTTCGATACTTAAGCACATATGCACGGGTATGTTAAGACAAGAGTTTCACAAGTCACACATGTGAACCACAAGCATGAGCATGGCATACGTATGACATTCTGAATAAGCATAAGCATGGCATGGTCCGTATCCGCCAAGAACGGCATGTCACATCATTGTATGATCTGAATAAGTGCATAAGCATAAGCATCTCACAAGCACGTGGTCTCATAAGCATAAGCAACTCATAAGTGTATTGTCTTCCAAGTCTAAGATTCTCACAAGTACACGAGTCAAGGTAATGATATGATGTATATGCACACACGTTCTTCCGCACTCTGATTATGTTATTATGTTATTGAATATGTTTCTGACTAAGTGCAGGTATATTATTATTGTTGGTTGGATTTTATATACACTGAGTACCTTTGTACTCAGCCGGACTTTGTCTTGGCAGGTTTAGAGCAGGAGTACACGGCGGAGCCGTGGGTTGAGGAAACATACGCAGAGGAAGGAGGTGAAGGTGAGCCTTCTGATGAGGGAGCCAGAGACTTGGGTGGCTACACCTCTTCGTTTTATTTCATTTGATTGAGAGAGTTGTATTAGACTTGAGTAGATGTTGCTTAGTAGACTTTTATAGTTGTGTATCAGACTCTTTGGTTTTAGTGGGTTGTATTTGTTGACTATAGAAGTTGGTTACAGTTGATATATCGAAAATTTTAATATCCTCATTTTTGGAGACTCGTGTTAGTGTGCCTTGCATGTCATGAATTTTAAGCAGGTTTAAGTAATGTGGCGATCCCAAAGTCCTATTTTAGCCTTGTAGGATTTTGGGGTCGTTACATTTAGCTTGGCTTGGCTCAATGAGCACAAATACCCAACTTAAGCTCGGCTCATTTCGAGACGAAACGAGCCGGCTCACGAGCTGGCTCGACTCATTGACAACCCTAGTATGCATTGCAATTCGTATCCCGGTCCAAGAGACATAACGGGGTTCAGTCATAAGAAGCGCATGCATACACCTTAGTTGCATCTACTAGTGCCACCTACCGGCTGCCGGCCTGTCTTAAACCAGTAGGTTGTTGGGATTTGTGTAGATTTTTATTTATGTAAAATTTTATTATTTTGTAGTTTTCCTTTGAGTTGGAGTTTAAAAAAAATCTAATTGGTTTAGGACTTATGTATTGTTCACAGACCAGGGTTTAGGCTTATTGTATGGCTACAAATTTATGTGAACATAGCTCTCAGGGAGAGATTATTGCTCTACTTTACAATGTACAGGAAGGAAGCATCGCTTGCTCCATCGGTAGTGTGTGTTAGTCACCACTCCATTAACCCGGCTTTCACTCTCGAGAGGGTGTGAGTGTTGTCATCTCCACCCGCTCATGACTTAGAACAGATACTAACCTATACTAACCGGTGTTACGGGCCTAACCGCTTATCTCTCACACAAAAAAAATATATATAGATATTCTTATACCATGCAATCTCTGTATAGTGTAAGTGTAAGTTCTTGGACTGTTTTCACCCGTTGACATAATGATTCACGTACTGCCACACTTCCTCTCTTTGTAAAGCCATTTAAATGATAGGTTTGTCATGCCTTTCAATAGGAGCTTTAGATGACATTGATAGTAACAGATAGGAATCCAGGCTACCTGGCGAACCCTCCCGTGCTAGCACCGCTTAGCTAGAGACCTAGACTTGCTCCAGGGATTCCGTCTTCGAGCCCATTTTCAGGTTGCTAAGATACCTATAATATGGATGGATAGAAAAATGTCAATATGCCTTTGATAAGATCAAGCAATACCTTTTAAATCAACCACTACTAGTTCCACCAATGCCAGAGAGACCACTTCTATTATACATTTCAGTACAAAAAACCTCTATACGGTGGCGCAACAAGATGATACTGGCAGATGACTGGTCTAACAATATGGCTGAATATGAAGCACTTCTTCTTGGCTTGGAGATTGTTGTGCAGTTGGGATTAGACATATCTATATCAAAGGTGATTCGAGGCTTTCTCAAGCGTCCCATTTGTGTTTGTCTGCGATCATGCCTAGCTGGGCAGGGCGTAGAGCTTTGCTCACAATTCGACTGGAACTAAGGACCTGAATGGAATTTCAGAGATCTCAAGCTGCTATCTAAAGAATGAAGAAACCGCTACTAAACGTGAACGAGTGAAGTGAGTAAGCACGAAACGAGCCAAAGAGAAGTTGTAGCAACGAGCTAAAGAGCCCCAACCACTACAAGAGAGGGGAGCAACGCAAGGTCAACCTTCCTATTTTAAAGAAAGATAATAAGCTCAATAATCAAATCATGGCACAAAAGAAATTGATTCATCAAACGACTTCTTGGGTTTCTCTTTCACGCTTCTTGGTTGCGAAGCTGATCAACAAAGTCGCTCCAAAATTGACCGACAAGGGATATGGAACTTACTAAGGATCTTAACATGCAACATAAGACGAGACTCGTGTCCTTAGTCACCCAATGTTCAATTAACCTGAATGATGTCAATTGCATACGTTATGGTTCCCGCCTCCTTACTCAGAGCTCAGCGAGAGCAGGCCCCCACCAACTTACATACACAAGCAACTAGGTGGTAGATGTGTGTTTTTTCTATGAGATTAATTATGAATAAAAGCTGTGGTTTAGGAGCAATCCATAAAATGTCTTTTAACAAAGATATTTTGAGAATTACATAAAAAATATTGGTATATGTATAATATATATATAAAGGGGTTCATTCTTTACATGACCCTTTTAACCCTATTTAAGATGATTTAACTCAAGAGTTAAATTATTTTCTAAAAACCAAAGATAAATGTATAAATCCTAGGATGAGTGAATCTTAACCAAAATAAATAAGTGTTAAAAGGGGCATGTGTCAAGCAAAGGAGGTGCACATGTTCCACCCAATGGAATGTGCATGAGAAAAACTAATCTTCACACTATAAAAATATAGTTAATTCTATTGGCTCTATCAAAAGGAAGACCCCTCTTTTTCCTTGTTACTAGACTTTATTGGAAGGCCTTGGATTACCTCTGGCGAAGCCCGAAAGGGCTTATCTGGGGGGTTTCATAGAATAGGTGACAAGTGGTGGAGAAGTCAAAATCATGGGGCCCATGATTTTGACTTCTCCACCTATAATAAGACATGTGTAAGGGTGTGAGATATCAAATGGGGAGAAGTCGTAATTATGGGGAGAAAATGGAATGACTTCTCCCCATTTTTCCGCCAAGTGTTGCACAATGTATGGAACCCCGAGAGCCCTTTCTAGATTCACCAGAGACAATCCGAGGCCTTATTGGAATACAATATTAACAAAATTTTGATTTTCTTTATATTAAATAGTATTATAGAAATTTTAAAATATATTTTTACTATATATATATATATATAGTACCCCCAAAAATAACTTTAGTTAGTTGACTAAGAGGGAAGTTTGGCCCCTCCAAAAAAGTTGTGATTTTTTTATATGTATTATGTAAAAAATTAAAAATATAATTAATTTTATTTAGAGTAGTGATTAGTGCGCATTTGGCTAGATAACTGAATGTTGGTCCACGTGTCCCTTTTAACACTCTTTAAGCTTAACAAAATTAAGGTTAATAATTTTTTTTTAAAAAAAAACAAGGTTTGATGGATGAACCCTAGGAGTGAGTGAATCTTAACCACAATTGGTGGGTGTTAAGAAAGGTAGGACCGGCATTCAGCTACATAATCAAATGCGTAGTCCGCTATCTATTTTTTTTATATATATATAATAGATCTCTTAAAAGAGACATGTTAATGGACCTTTATTAGAATTTGAAACTAACGGATTTTAGACCACGATAGATTCATTAATCAAAAAAAAGATTCAGGAACTACGCCCCCACCCCAAAAAAAAAAAAAAAAAAATTTCTAGCTCCGCCCCTGCCCACGATGGCATATGTGCACAACAGATAGACCACCTATGGGGGCCACCCAGAAAAATTGGCTTCATGTTCACATTATGATACGATCTTCTTTAAAAGGTATGATATGATTGTAGACAAACATGGCACATGAGAATGACTAAAGAATAGACTAATCAATGTGGAGTAAGTCTCAATTGGGAAAATCAGAAATGGCTGGGCTGGTCAAACCGACCTAGCTAGTCCATAACATACCCTACAAAGGAAGCAATCTAACTATTCCAAGACAGCTCACTGATGCGAAAAAAGTGTGGTCTAATGAGACACAGTTCACGACCATATTTCTCCCATTTCCCTGAAGTTAAAGCATCATTCGTTTCTGCTTATCGAAAATGACCGCGACAATGACAAATTTTGTGTGATAACCACGTAAACGAAATAGAATTCGATCGATCCATGTACAATTTCTTTTATTAAGGTAAGTCGGTGAAGGTGCAATATGCTAACTTGTTATGATAATAATCCGAGAGGCTGAGAATCTTAAGTCTTTACTGGTAATAACCTTTTTTTTAACCCTTTGCAGTATAAAATCAAAGAAACAAAATCCTCTAAGGCAAATCCGGTTATCATCCTTGAGGTCACCATTTGTCTCTTTTGACACCCCTTAACTGGGGTTAAGATTCACCCACCTCTAGGGTTCACCCACCCATCCTTGGTTTTTTAATATTAAAAAAAGAATTAATACTTTTTTTTCTACAAACCAAGGATGGGTAATCTTAACCACAATTAAGGGGTGTCAAAAGGGACACGTGGCAACCTCAGGGGCAATAATCGGATTTGCCAAATCTAGTTATCACCGTAGAGGATTTGGTTTCAAAATCAAAATAGAAATGTTGTGAAAATGTCTATTTAAAAGCTCTACTTTTTTATGCATTATAATGCCTACGTTTCAAAAAATAAAAATAAACTTTTTGAAACAAAACTTATTTTGCTAAAATGGAGACATTTTATCGCCATTTAAGTATTTGTGGACAGTTTTGTTCTTTAAATTTTTATTATAGCCCTATTTTAAGGATGGGTTTTATGTTAGTTATGACATTTTTTTAAAAGACTATGGGGGGCGTTTGGCAACACTACTATTAAGCACTTATTTATAAGTTTGTTGGTAAAAAAAAATAAGTAAAAAGTAAAAGTATTGTTTAGAACCCCAAAAAAAGTACTTATAAATAAGTAGCTCATACCTACTTATAAAAAGTACTTATTTACTTAAAACACTTAGGTGACGTTTGTAACACTAAACTAAAAAGAAGAGCTTAAAAATGTTCTAAAATCTCTGAAATGTAGACATGCAATTAACCTTCAACTTAACAATCTAAAGTCTAACTAAACATAATTTTTAAATAATTGAGCTCTTCTTCTTAGATTAGTGTTACCAAACGTCATCTTATTTACCAAAAAAAAAAAAATACTTATTAGCTTAGTGTTGTCAAACATCCTCATAAAAGACATACAAATAAGTGATTATTTGTTCGTGTTATCAAACAGGCTAAAAAATTAAGATTTTATTTTCAATTTATATCAAAATTAATCTATGAAAAGACCTAAAAATAGAGAGCTAGGTCCCAACTGTCCCTCTAATTTATATTTGGATTTGCATATCGATTAAAATAGAAAATAACCCATTTTCCAAGCTTTAATGATCAAAGAGCCCCTTTTCTGTCAATGTTGCCAATTTGAAGGGGAACCAAGCACTCCGTTTGGATCCCACATCTATATAGCAATCTATCGTCAAATAAAAATTATGTCATACTTGCGATATGGGATTTTTCCCTAATTGCCCTCATAGTATGCAATTATTCTCAAAATACCCACCTTTTAAAAACTCTTCTCTGAATGCCTCTATACACATGTGAAGAAGTTTGCACATGCAAAAAAATTTCAATTTATCCGGACCATTTGAAGGTAAGATATTTGTGTCCCCTTCGTTCTTCCTCAACCATGGAGAACTCGATTCGCTCCTTATTAGCAATGGAGCTCATTTGTTGATCAAGAAGAGTTCTCAATCTGACTGTGTGTGCGCATTTAGGTGCTGTGTTCCTTGACCCAAAAAAAAAGAAGGGCCACAACCCCACTATGACATTTTTTTAAACCATATTATTAGACTTGTTGAACTCATTTATAAATTGGTCATATTATAAGACTTTTAATGTTGGAGTCGATTGGGACTCAGTAACACCTAGCATATACTTGATGGAAACACGAGTTGGTGTTACTTCAAAAAGAGTTCTGATTAGAGAACCTCAAGGTCCTCTTCTAAGCTGATGACGCCAATCAAATTTCATCACATTGTAAAAGAGAAATAAAACTAGAATAAAATAATAATTTCATTATCACGTAACTTGCAATTAGGTGGTGTGAGGGGAAAAATACCGGACGGACACGCGTCAGCAGCAGCTTCTTCCACGCTCTGGTTTCCCGGTAGAAGGTTGGAGCGGAGGGTGTGGCACCCTGACCTGTACTCCGATGGTAAAGTCAGTAAGGGTAGAAGATGATGAGCAGAAAATGCTAGAACAGTCACTGAAAAATACACAAGGCACTGGAGGCTCCTCGCACGTATTCTCCGATCTGGGTCAGTGAACAAGTGTCCTGTGCACTAAAAATCACGGGGTTTTTATAGGGCAAGGGTTGGTATGGCCATCGATGATCATGGATGGCCATAGGTGTACATACCACGTGTCTTTGCACTCATTGCCAAACATCTTAGTCACATCTGCCACCGGTTGCATCACACGTGAGAGCCTCCTATAAGTCCAATCGGACGGGATCGGTCGGTACGCAGAAGTGACCAGCATTAAATGCCAAGACAGTACTTTCGGCACGAAACGGCGCGTTCGGCACGCTTGTCGGGATCATGGATCGCCTCCTGATCACTTCCTCCTACGAGCCGGTCTCGTTGTTGACTTAAGCTCGGTTACGGCGTAGATGCCTTAAAACACAGCACGACATCGTTGTCGGTGAGACAACGGACTCGTTGTTCGCGTAACGATAGCGACGTTGTCAAGAGCACAACGTTCACGTTGTGCTTTAGACAACGAGCACGTTGTCGAAGCCACAACGGAAACGTTGTTCTGCGTGAGAACAAAGACGTCGTAATGCGCACAGCGGGATCGTTGTACATCAGACAACGTGTGACCCTTATGTTTTAAGCACGTGACCCCGATTCGTGCCCACGTGTCACTTTCGTGAACAAAACGACAAAAACGAGCTCGTCTTCCAACGCTGAGCTGAATTACGAATTTTATCCGTTACAATTTGCCCCTTTATGATGCTTGGAACGTAGTTCGAAGCGTCATAAACGAACAAAAAGATCATACCTGGCACCACTCCGGAAGACGAAACGTTGCGTGCTTTAAACGCTTATTGAGAAGGTCGACCGTTCGCGCCAACTGGTCACGCGTGCGAACCGTCGCGTCTTTTTAATGCGGACAGGCTGTCATCATTACCGATTTAAATTTCGAGAATGCTTTAATGACCCTGACGGTTACTCTACTTGGTGAAAAGACGATCTTGCCACTGCTCTTAATTCCGTTGATACACGTGTACGCCTCAGATGAAGGGTAGTGGTGTATTTTCACAAACCAGAGATGCTTATAAAATCTCATCGAATCCTCCCTCTCTCTCACCCTGTTTCATCAAGCACTGTTACTCTGTTGAATCCTCTTCTTGCCCGAAAGTTCATCTTCCTCAAGCTCTTCAACAGTCTCTCTGAGTTCTTTGGTTCGGTACGCCCTTCACCCCTATCTCTTATTATCTCTTACTGTTTTTCCATTTCTCTCTTCTTCGGTTCCCAGAGCGGTTTTGCTCTGCGCCTATTTTTTTTGCTCTTGCCCCTCTTCTCGATTTCCTCTTATCACCATGGCTGCCAACGTTCCCGTAGAACCTGCTAGGATAGAGGAAGTTAGAGGCCCTTCCGATGATGAGGCCAGTTGCACAGGTAGCGCACCTCACGGTGCCTACATTGAAAAATCCTCAGTTCTGTGCCAGTACCAGTTGGCGCATCTGAACCGTTACAGGGAACGTTTCGACTTCCCTTCCAATGTCAATCTCCACTTCAAGCGAGATGATGCCATCATAGATAGGCGTTCTGCCTGTACCGTTGTCTATCTCTCCCAGCTTGAGGCTGGCCTTCGCTTCCCTCTTCATCCTGTCTTGGATGAAGTTCTGTCCACCCTGCAACTCGCACCGGGGCAAATGCACCCGGGCTTCCACAAATACATGTCCATGATGATCAAATTCATCAAGGACGGGTACCCCATAGAGGCTAGGCATCTATTCCACTTCTGCCATGCCGTCAGATGCCGCGGCAATGACGACGGTCTGTATTCTTACTTTTCATGGAACAAGAAACCCCACTATCCAGAGCTCGTCTCGGGCATTCTTGATAGAGAAAGGAAATGGAAAGCCACTCCTTTCGTTGTCTCTGGCGGCTGGAAGGCAGAGAATTCCTCGGTCCCCAACGTCTTCCGAGCGGAAGCAGGTATATCACTAGTCATCCGTTGTCCGTTGTGCACCATCGTCCTGACTACGCTCTCGTTGTACGCTGTATCTTCTCGTCCTGCTAACTTTCTCGTTGTACTCATTTTGCTTTTTCTTGTGTGCAGTGGACCCAAAGAAATTCTCATACAAGAAGTTGACCTCTAAAGAAGAAGAACTTCTTACCGGTATCCGCCGTGCTCGAGGTGGGGAATACATCAGGTGGAAACCACTCGAGCTCGACACGCGGGCCTCCTCCAGCAACCCAGTAACTACTCAACAACAACCACAACAACAGCAACAGGGCGCCTCCACCTCCGCACCTTCACCGTTCCTTCATCTAACCAAAGAAGAAGAAGAAGCCATGACCGACTCAAACCCACCACCGCTAAGCAGGAAGCCGAGGTCTGCTCGCCCTGCAGTTCAGCCGCTTCCACCGCCACCACCGCCGAAGAAGAAGAAGAACCATTCTTCCAAGGGTACAGCGCCTGCTGACCCGAAGAGAAAGATGGCCACCCAGGCCGAGCACGAGGCCAGAAAGAAGGCTAAGGCGGACAAACGCCTGGAAAAAGAGATTGCGGCCATTGCTGCTCCCCCTTCTGTCCCTGCCGCTCCTCCAACAAGTCCAGGAGTCGAGGTGACAACGGCAGTGCCCGAGGTTAGCTCGGCGCCCGCCCCTTCTCGAGCTGCCACTGCCCCAGCCAGCACGAGCTCCGCTGTCGTTGCCTTGGCCGCAACGGAAGCTGGCACGACGAGTCTCCCGGCTAGTATGCTGCCGACCTCCGCTAAGGATTGGTCACCCGACTTTACTCGGTTTGGGGTGCCGACCGTGAATGAATCAGCGAAGAGCTCGGGGACGGTCGCCCGAGCTCTGACTTACGCGATGAGGCTGCCCCGGGACATCGCTGAGGTCGGCCAACTCCACTTGGCCGACCTGTCCTACGCTGCCTGCCAGTCCGTGGCAACAGTAAGCTTCTCCCTCCCTCGTCTCCTATCTTAATTGTTTGAAATATTTCTTCTCGTTGTGCTAACGCCCAGACATTTCCTTGCAGATGAACACGCTCGTGCAAGAACTCTGTGATCGCAGCCAAGAAAAGTATACTCAGCTGTGAGACGGGATCAACTACTGGAGAGACAGGACGGAGATGCTGGAGAAGACTCTTGTTGAAGAGAGACTCAAGGCAGACTTTGATCTTTCTCAAGCCAAGGCTGACACGACTCGTGCTGAGGTAAGGCTAGGCACTGCCACCAAGGTACGGGAAAAGGCCGAAGCGGAGGCACGAGCAGCAAAGGAGGCCGAAAAGAAGGCCAAGCAAGAGATAGAGAATGCTGTTGTACGCATCAGCGAGCTGGAGCATGTCTCCCAAGTTTTGGGTAGACAGTTGGAGGAAACTGAGGCAGCCAGGTCGGCACTGGCAGAGGAGCTCGAGGAGGCCAAGAAAACTCAGGAGGACACCGAGAGGTCCGTGACCCTGAGACTGCAGCAGTATTATCAGTCTCAGCTGGACACGCTCTTGGATGAAGATCGTGCTGAGACCGAGAAAGAGGTTCTCGACTCGCTTCGCCAGCAAGGCCGCCTGAAGGAAGACAATGAAGAGGACGCCACCACGTTCTCCGAGCTTCAGAGCAAAGAACTGATCGAGCTCGACAACGAGCCCGAGGTGCAAGGCGTCGAGCTGCCTCACTTTCTTGAAGGTCCTGCACCCCTCCCTGCCGAGCCGTACTCCGAGCCTGCTGCTCCAGAGCTTCCTCCTGCTGCCGATGAAGTTACTCCGGTGGAAGCCCCTATTGCTGAAGCCTCTACTCCTGCCCCTGCTACAACGGCAACAGAGGCTGACCTTGAGCTCGTCTGACCTGCTATCCCTCTGATCTCCTGCTCTTCTGATCCCTTGCCCCTTCCTATGTTTCTGCTTCTCTCTTTTGTTGATGTAAATTCTTATTTCTCCCCTTTATGGGGGTTTCTCTCTGTAACCGCCCAGAAATGGGCTTTTGTTATGAATAGATCGCTCCTCTCTTTTTTATTTGTGTTTGCACTTCTTTTCACCTCGTAGCGTAGTACGACGCATGCACACAGAATAAGAAAAAAACACAATGTGAGTAGTTGGATGATTTTTCACAGTCCACTGTACCGATGTTAATGCGGTACTTCGCTATGTGAACGTTTGGATATTCGCGAAATTATAACTGTTGTATACCACATAAACTATTTTGATCAAAACACTACGAGCAAAACACTATGAGTAGAACGCTATGATCAAAGCACAATGAACAAAACACTACGAGCAAGCACCACGAGCAAACACTACGATCAAAGCACTACGAGCAATTACTTCGATCAAAGCACTACGAGCAAAGCACTGCGAGCAATCACTTATGAACAAGCACTACGAGCAATTACTTCGATCAAAGCACTACGAGCAAAGCACTGCGAGCAATCACTTATGAACAAGCACTACGAGCGTTCGCTATGAGCGTTCACCATGAGCAAAGCACTACGATCAAAGCGCCATGATCTAACACCCCGAGCAAGCACTATGATCGTTTGCTATGAGCTTTCACCATGAGCAAACACTACGGTCCATCATTTATGAACAAGCACTATGAGCAATCACAGATCCAGATACATCATTCGCGTAGTTCATTGTGAATGCAATCTGACAAATAAAATTCATGAGACGAACGCAATGTGACTCAGTTCCGAAACACATGCTCAGAGGATGTCATTAGGATAAGCCACTAGATTTGCTCAGATGACATCCTTATATAAGCCACTCGTGTTCGTTGTGAGTACGTTGTTCAGTCAAAAACTTTATTTGAATTACTTGCAAAACATTCACAATATTACACTGATGAACTAGATAGAGAATAGCGTAAACAATGAGCAGGCACAAATCACATGTTGAAATATGGACACTATGATTATGTAAAATCGCTGAAAACTTGTGAGCACGACGATGTATGTAAATAGCATTTCACAGATTCTATTGAAAGAATTGCCTCAGATTCATGATGTTCCAAGATTTCGAGATGAGGTTACCTTGCAAGTCTTTCAAGTAGCAGACTCCAGGGCTTCCCAATCGTTCTACGATATAAGGCCCTTCCCAGTTTGGTCCCAACTTGCCACTGTTAAGCTCTCTTGTGTTCTGGAACACTCTTCGGAGGACGAGATCACCGACCTGCAACACTCTTCGTTGTACTTTCTTATTGTAGGCTTTCCTCAATCGCTGCTGATATCTCCTCATCTGAATACTAGCATCTTCTCGCTTCTCCTCTAGCAGATCAAGATGAATAGCCATGAGTTCTGCATTCTGATCTTTCTCTCCATCCTTCTTCTTGCTGTGCCAAGAGCGCACTGTAGGCAAACTGATCTCTGTAGGAATGACTGCCTCCATACCATACGCTAAAGAGAAGGGTGTTTCATTGGTAGGGCTCCTTGGAGTCGTTCTGTACCCCCACAAAACGTTGTGTAGCTCGGTGACCCACTTCCCCTTCGAATCTTCCAATCTTCTCTTCAAGGCATTGAGAATATTCTTGTTGGCTGTCTCGGCTAATCCATTCCCCTGAGGATAATATGGGGAAGAGAAGACATGCTTGATCTTCAACTCGCTGCAAAAGTCGGCCATTACACGTCCTGAGAACTGTTTCCCGTTGTCAGTAATGATGGACTGCGGTATGCCAAACCTACAGATGATATGTTCCCATAAGAATCTCTTCACTTCTTGCTCCCTGATACGCGCAAGGGGGACTGCTTCAATCCACCGTGAGAAGTAGTCAGTTGCCACTAAAAGGAAGATCAGATTCCCTGGAGCCCTCGGGAAAGGTCCCACAATGTCAAGTCCCCACCGCGCAAATGGCCAAGGCTGCGATACAGTGCTGAGCTCTTGAGCTGGAGCATGAATCAGACGAGCAAACCGCTGGCACTGGCTGCACTTCTTCACATACTTCTGAGCATCAGCTTGCATATAAGGCCAGAAGTAGCCTTACCCCAGAGCTCGATAGGCAATGGTCCTCCCGCCCGAATGAATACCACATATACCTTCATGCAGCTCAGCAAGTACTCTCTCCACGTCTACGGGATGAACACACTTCAGCAAAGGTCCGCCAAAAGATTTCCTGTACAACTCTCCTTGCACCAAGGTATAACGAGATGCCTTTGACTGAATGCGCCTTGACTCCTTCACACTGATAGGGAGAACTCCGTCCTTTAGATAAGCCACCAACCCTGTCATCCAGCTCGGGACTTGATTGACAAAGAACACTTCTCGCTGTGCCTGAAGAGTTATCGAGGGATACTCTTGGAACTCCATCAGAATAGCCTTAGGCTCGTCAGCCTGCACCATGGAAGCCAAATACGCCAAAGCGTCAGCATGCCTGTTCTCGTCTCTCCGGGTATGCCTGATCTCCACAACGGTGAATATTTCACACAACGAACGAACGAGAGTAGCATATTGCTTCATCCGGTCGTCCTTGCATTCATAAACACCATTCACCTGATTCACCACGAGCTGTGAATCACAAAACACTCTCAACGTGGAGATCCGCAACTCTCGTGCGCTCTCCAACCCAAGGAGCAAGGCTTCGTACTCAGCTTCGTTGTTAGAGGCAGCGAACCCGAGACGTGACATCTTCTGAACTTTGATGTTGTCCGGACTTATAAGCACAATACCCAGTCCCGAACCACTGAAATTGGAAGACCCGTCTACGTACAACAGCCAACCGCTCCATTCTGACGATTCGACCCCCTCCACAACGGCGTCTCCGTTGTCAACTTCGATTGGGAGCTCCCGAAGATTAACAATCATATCCTCTGCCTCCTCCTCCACAGGAAAGTCCGAAAGAAATCCCGCCATTGCTTGCCCCTTCTCTGAACTCCTGGCCCGGTATTGGATATCGAACTCGCTCAGAGCTACAGCCCACTTTGACATCCTCCCCGCCAGCTCGGGTCGTCCCAGCACGACTTTCAAAGGATACGTTGTGATGACAACGATAGAATGAGCATGAAAGTACGGCCGAAGCTTCTCTGCAGAAAAGACAAGAGCCAGACACACCCTCTCGAGCTTGCTATAATTGCACTCTGCTTTGAGAAAGGTCTTGCTGATGAAATAGACAGGCTTCTCCACGCCATCACAGCTTCTTACCAGGACGGAACCAAGGGCTTGCTCTGAAACAGACAAATAGAGATATAAGATTTCACCTGGCTCTGGCACCGAGAGGATAGGAGCTGATCCTAAATACTCTTTCAAGGTAAGGAAAGCTCGGGAACACTCCGGAGTCCACGCGAAAATGGAGTCCTTCCTCAGCAGCTCGAACAGAGGTTTGCAACGATCAGATGACTTGGAGATAAACCGGTTGAGCGCAGCAATCCGACCTGTCAGCTTCTGAATCTCCTTCTTTGACTTGGGCTCTGGCATGTCCAGCAAAGCACGGATTTGAGATGGATTAGCTTCAATCCCCCGCTGACTCACAAGGTAACCCAAAAATTTCCCCGAGGTAACCCCAAAGGTGCACTTCTCTGGGTTAATCTTCAGATTGAAAGATCGCAGCACAGCGAAAGGCTCAGCAAGGTCCGCCACCAGAGTACCTCGTACTCGACTCTTCACAACGATATCGTCGATGTACACTTCAACCGTCTTGCCAAGGAGTGACCCGAACATGAGATTCATTAGACGTTGATAGGTGGCACCTGCGTTCTTCAAGCCAAAAGGCATCACCCGATAACAGAACAAACCTCGCTCCGTTATGAAGGTGGTCTTCTCTCGATCTGCTTCCGCCAGGAGGATCTGGTTATAGCCCGAATAACCATCCATGAAGGATACATTTCATGGCCAGCAGTGGCGTTGATGAGTCTGTCTATCCTTGGCATGGGAAAAAAGTCCTTGGGGCAGGCCTTATTGACACCAGTGAAGTCAATGCAAACTCTCACATTCCCGTTCTTCTTAGGCACAGCCACAACATTGGCTATCCAATTAGGGTACTACACCTCCTGAATGAACCCGAACTGGATCAGCTTGTCAATCTCCTCATTCACTGCATCATGATAAGCTAGAGCAAGCCTCCGAGGTTTCTGCTTCACTGGAGGGATAGCAGGATCAACATTGAGGTGATGGCAGATAACATTCGGATCGATGCCAGTCATATCTTTGTGAGACTATGCAAAGACATCAAGATTCTGCCTAAGAAAACTCAGCAACTCGAGCTCCTCCTCCGTTGTCAAGCTCGTCCCGATCTGCAACACCTTTGGCTCTTCTCCGTTCCCAAATTGACAGCTTTCGTGGGCTCAACGGAAGGTCTGCACACGATGCCTCCGAGCTCTCTTCCACACGGGAACGACCTGTAACTGCTACGAAGGCACAACGGAAGCTGGAAAATCGCACTTCTGCGAAGCCAACTGATCACCTCGGATCTCCCGAGGCCCGTCCTGTGTTGGGTACTTCAACACCTGGTAGTACGAGGACGGAACAGCCTTCATCTCATGGGTCCACCAACGACCCAAGATGACATTATAAGGTGATGGCGCATCCAGAACGGAAAACCTGGTCCGAATGACAACGGGCCCCGCCACAACGGGCAAGACAACGTCGCCTACAGGCTTCATCGAGCTACCATCAAATCCGTACAGGGGCGTCTGAGCAGGGATGAGGACGGAAGGATCCAGCTTCATCTGAGTGAAAGCATGAAGGTACAAGATGTCCACTCCACTCCCCGAATCCACGAGCACTCTCTTGATGTCGAAGTCTCCTATTCTCATGGTGAGAACGAGAGCATCATAGTGAGGTCGGATCACTCCTGCCAGATCAAGATCAGTGAAGGTGAGTGCCTGCTCAACGCTTCGTAGGGCACTTGCACTGGCACACCGC
>JABCRI010001230.1:0-31302 GCA_015143295.1 Tetracentron sinense
TTTAGTTTTTCGGCCTTATAAGATATAAAAATTCTATGTATTCAAAGCAAAAGAGATCAATAACGAAGGAAGATGCAGGGGCGTGTTGAAATATATAAACATAATATGTTGGTAGAAGATCTGGGGTGTGTCACCTCTTGCGCTATTAGGGTGGGATTGTGGCCTCTATGTTGAGGGAGGTTTGGGGATCCAATCCCCGTCAGGTGATGAGTCGCAAGAGTTCCAATCCTCAAGTTAACCACTAATTGTACTAATATAGGTAAATGATATCCAAAGCAAAAAAAAAAAATCTGGGGCGTATGCCATGCCATACAACTTGATGCTGAAGAGCCTTCTTGATGCAAGAATGGTTATGGACTTTTATGCATTCGGTGACGTGGTTGAAGTGAATCATATATGTTGCTTTAACGCAACATATATAATAAAAAATTATGACCAAGTCATTTGTAACATTTGTTAGAGTCAATCATAATAAGCAAACAATGGTATGGTGTTGCTCTAATGTATTGATGAATCAAATCACCAAGTCATTTTTAGTAGGTTATTTTTTTATGCAGAGAAACTAGTTAGATGATTCTTATAAATCAAGATAGGGCTAATGAAATAGCCTTGGTTATGCCAAAACATATCTTTACTCTTATAATGGGAGAGGCAGGCATAGCCTGAGTTTTTTGAAATTCCTAAACTACCCTTCTATAAAATCTTTACTATTATAATGGGAGAGGCAAGCTTAGCCTGAATTTTAACCGAAATTCCTAAACTACCCTTATATAAAACAAAACTTTAATTTAATGTTTTATTTAAATTCCCAAACTACCCTCATCTATCTATTTAAAGAATGGAATCACAGTCAATCGCGATTGAACTCGGGGAGAGTTCAATCACACCCACGGGGTTAACACGTGTCCCTTTTAACTCCTATTAATTGTGGTTAACTCCTTCTCCTTCGCTCTCACGCGCATCGCACGTGCCACCCACTAGTACACATAATTGATTTTTTGTTGGACATACCTAAAAAAAAAAAAAAAAAAAGGTTATAATACACCTTAATCATATCTTTAGTGGTTCAAAATCTTTTACCGTAGATTTTAAAAATGTATTTATAATTATGATGATGTTGATTTTGTCGATCCTGAAAGGGAAAAATCCCGTACATGCCACACGTCTATAGCTGCTTAGTTGGTAGAGGAATGTTAGCAAAACGCCACCTGTGAATGAGTCTGAGGGGGCGGGTGTGCACCCTGAAATAAGCTCCGATGATAAAGTCAGTATAAGGCACAAGCACATGAACATATGAACATAATAGTATAAAGATACGTATCGTGAGGTCACTGGGTATATGCACTTGAGGACGAGCTCTGCTGTTATGCTCTGGAGATTGTAGCTCAGGAGGCACAAAGAATATGGCTCAGACAACGTAGCTCTGACAACGTAGCTCGTATAAGGCACAGACAACATAGCTCGTATAAGGCACAGACAACGTAGCTCTGACAAGGCACAGACAACGTAGCTCTGACAACGTAGCTCTGATAACGTAGCTCAGACAACGTAGCTCGGACAACGTAGCTCAGATAAGGCACAGACAACGTAGCTCGGACAACGTAGCTCTAGCTCAAATAACATAGCTCGGATAAGGCACAGACAACGTAGCTCAGATAAGGCACAGACAACGTAGCTCTAGCTCGGATAACATAGCTCTGACAATGTATACGTTGTGCATCAAACAACGGGTACGTTGTGCATTAAACAACGGGTACGTTGTGCATCAAACAACGCTCGGCACTATTCACAGCAGACAACGCTACAATGGATTCGACACTATTCACAGCACAACGCGACAACGAATTCGGCACTATTCACAGCAGACAACGCTACAACGGATTCAGCACTATTCATGGCCTATTTGAGAGAATCCGGTGACCATAATAGATTGTGAGGCCATAAAGAGCATCAAGTAGCCGGATAACACCAAAGGAAAATGAGAGAATCAGGTGAGTGGCCGCCTGCATAGCCCTTCGGGGTAGGGGTGTGAACGACTCAAATTTCTCAGATCTCCTTCTTCCTCTTCTTCTTCTGCCCTTTATTTCCTCTCTTGCCTTCTGCATCATCCTTCTCTTCTTCTGGTGATTCTTGCTTATTTATAGGCATTTGGAGTCATCATGACTTGTGTAGTCATGATGAGGTCACCTGTCAGACAACACTCAAGTGAGCCAGCACATAGCCCAAGTGGGCTTATGTCGGCTAAATTGTTAGAATTTGTTAGCATGAGAAATTCCTATTTTACCCCTTCTTTTTACTCATTTTTACGAATTTTATCCCTTACACTTAGCCCCTTCTCGGTGCCTTGGACTTCGTTCGAGGTGCCGAGAATACTTCATGGGTAAAATTCTCAAAAACGATATCCTGCATGTTGCACAAACAAACAAGTAACTTGCTTAGAGCGTGAAAAGGAACATGGATCTACCTGGTCCGCAGACACTGATTGTGTTCCGCTCTCCGCTCTCTTCCGTTGTAGATGCTTTGTTCTCACTGATACGTTGTGCTTTTGCATGAAGACTGATGTTGTGGAGGCAGAGCTCGCCGAGGAGTTAGAGCGAATCATTGACAACGAGGCCGAGCTTGCGAACAACAAAGAGGAACTTTCATCAACGGGGACGAGCTTGTGCCAGCGAAGACGAGCTTGTATCAGCCCCTAGTCAGGTCAGAGCAATTGCTTCTCGTGCATAGTACCTCAGAGCATGTGTCAGAGAGCACGAGAATGTACATGTATCAAAAATGAAGTCATTAGGTACTTTAAGCACGGGAAGGGGCATGAACACGTGAAGCTGTATGAACACAAGGATTCACTTGATAAACACACGGATGAGTTTGCAGTAAAAACCATCATAAATATAGACAAATGTTATCTCACGTGAATGACTCGTAATGGGGTATCATGACACCATGCTCAGATGACATTGCATAAAAATAAGTCAATTGGTCGCTTACTGGGCAATGCATCTGACTGAGTCACAGAGGTCCCGTAGTGAGCATCATGCTTAGATATGTGTCGAACCGTGTGGTAAGACACCTTGCTCGGATGACATGTATTAAGAAGCTACAAGTGTCCCATCACCGTATTCAGACATATCAGATAAAACATCATTTGATATTGCATTCACGATGTTTTTTACTTGATATGGCACTGGTCGTTTCTCTTGATCTTTCACTTGATAAGTCACTTCGAAATTCACTTGATATTGAAAATTCACTAGAGCATGCACTGGACAGTTCAATTGATAAATCACTTGAGGATGAGAATGCACTCGATAATTACCTCTTGATTGTTGCCATGCAGTGAAAGCCCCATTCAGACGTAGAAGGCGCTCGTTATTTGCGATTGTTTAAGCTCCGTTGCCTGATTCCCACAGACGGCGCCATTTTGAAAGGAAAAAATCTCGTACATGCCACACGTCTATAGCTGCTTAGTTGGTAGAGGAATGTTAGCAAAACGCCACCTGTGAATGAGTCTGAGGGGGCGGGTGTGCACCCTGAAATAAGCTCCGATGATAAAGTCAGTATAAGGCACAAGCACATGAACATATGAACATAATAGTATAAAGATACTTATCGTGAGGTCACTGGGTATATGCACTTGAGGACGAGCTCTGCTGTTATGCTCTGGAGATTGTAGCTCAGGAGGCACAAAGAATATGGCTCAGACAACGTAGCTCTGACAACGTAGCTCGTATAAGGCACAGACAACGTAGCTCTGACAAGGCACAGACAACGTAGCTCGAATAAGGCACAGACAACGTAGCTCTGATAACGTAGCTCTGACAACGTAGCTCGGACAACGTAGCTCAGATAAGGCACAGAAAACGTAGCTCGGACAACGTAGCTCTAGCTCGGATAACATAGCTCGGATAAGGCATAGACAACGTAGTTCAGATAAGGCACAGACAACGTAGCTCTGACAACGTAGCTCTAGCTCAAATAACATAGCTCGGATAAGGCACAGACAACGTAGCTCAGATAAGGCACAGACAACGTAGCTCTAGCTCAAATAACATAGCTCGGATAAGGCACAGACAACGTAGCTCAGATAAGGCACAGACAACGTAGCTCAGACAACGTAGCTCTAGCTCGGATAACATAGCTCGGATAACATAGCTCTGACAACATATACGTTGTGCATCAAACGACGGGTACGTTGTGCATCAAACAACGGACAATGAGCTCGGCACTATTCACAGCAGATAACGCTACAACGGATTCGGCACTATTCACAGCAAAACGCGTCAACGGATTCGGCACTATTCACAGCAGACAACGCTACAACGGATTCAGCACTATTCATGGCCTATTTGAGAGAATCCGGTGACCATAATAGATTGTAAGGCCATAAAGAGCATCAAGTAGCCGGATAACACCAAAGGAAAATGAGAGAATCAGGTGAGTGGCCGCCTGCATAGCCCTTCGGGGTAGGGTGTGAACGACTCAAGCTTCTCAGATCTCATTCTTCCTCTTCTTCTTCTGCCCTTTATTTCCTCTCTTGCCTTCCGCACCATCCTTCTCTTCTTCTGGTGATTCTTGCTTATTTATAGGCATTTGGAGTCATCATGACTTGTGTAGTCATGATGAGGTCACCTGTCAGACAACACTCAAGTGAGCCAGCACATAGCCCAAGTGGGCTTATGTCGGCTAAATTGTTAGAATTTGTTAGCATGAGAAATTCCTATTTTACCCCTTCTTTTTACGAATTTTATCCCTTACAGATGCATATAAGAGTATGTTGGAAAAGTAGAATCTATCATATCATATATTATTATAATGCGAGAGAAATGCGTAGATGATTTTTTTAAAATTCCCAAACTACCCTTATATAAACGCAAAAGGTTGATTTAATGTTTTACTTTAATTTCCAAACTACCCTTGCCTTTGATTTAATGTTTTATTTTAATTCTCAAATCAACCCTTGCTCATCTATCTATTTAGAATCACAGCCAATTGCAATTGAACTCGGGGAGAGTTCAATCGCACCCACGGGTTAACACGTGTCCCTTTTAACTCCTATTAACTGTGGTTAACTCCTTCCCCTCGCTCTCACGTGTCTCGCACGTGCCACTAGCAAGTTCAATCGCACCCGTAGGTTAACACGTGTCCCTTTTAACTCTTATCAACTATGGTTAACTCTTGTCCCTCGCTCTCTCGTGCATCGCACGTCCCACCCGCTGGTATATAGAAATGGAAAATAGTAAACGTACCAGGTTCCCATAAGGGAAGAGCTGGTCCTCATTGGTTCTCCCCAATTTTAAGTACTAACATACTGTGGTTAGTATTACTCACCCTTAAGGTTAAGCAATCCAACCATGGTTTTTCAGAAAAAAAATAATCCAAAATCTTAGTTTTAATTTAATTAAACTTAACCAGGGTTAAAGGGGTGTCAAGAGGATAAGATATGAAACGGACCCATGGGTCCTCGCACACTGCTGGATAGAAATACATGGTTATAGGACAGCTGTTTAATGAGAGGGAAAAAAGATTTTTTTTTTTTTTTTTTAAGGATAGTCCTAAATCATTTATCTATCTATGTCAGAGATTTGGGGGGGGGGGGGGGGGGGGGGGGGGGGGGCCACACTAGGACTTGAACACGAGTCTCTTCTCCCCAAAGGGAGATACACTACCACTGGGACAAACCCAGGTGTGTGTGAGGGAAAAAAGAACTTAAACTAGGTAGATGTATATTTTGTATGGATGCTCCGGTTTTTTTTTTTTTTTCTTGGCCTAATCATTTATCTACCTAAGTGAGTGGTTAGGGAGTTAGCAGGGTTAACACTCATATATGCTGGGCGTCAGCAGCCAAACCAAGACTCGAACACCCCCAAAGGGAGATACACTACCACTTGGACAGACCTATATATGGTCATGCTCCGTTTGTTTCTATATAAGATAGAAAACAAGTCAAATATGAGTTATTTTATGTGTTTATTTACACGTGGAACTTTGCAAGTAAAACGTTTTACAAAAAAGAGTTGCAAGTAAAATGTTTTACAAAAAAGAGGTCCCCTTCTAAGCTGACCCAAGTGTCCCGTATCCCTTTTAACCCCTATTTGATCATGCTTAAGGTTAACTAAATTCAAATTAGTATATTTGTTTTTTGGTTTTTCTAAAAACCATAGCTAGATTGCTTAACCTTAAGAGGTTAACCACAGTTGATGGATGGTAAAAAGTGGCTTGAACAATGAGATTACTGGGTCAGCTTCTAAGCTGACCTGCGTCTGTTTTCCATTTCCCTACACAAAAGGATCTTTAGCGAAAAATGACTTATATTTTAATAGAAATCAAATCATCTATGGCAAGTCCGGTTATCACCCACTGAGGTCATTATGTGTCCCTTGTGACATCCCTTAACTGTGGTTAAGATTCACCCAACCCTAGGGTTAACCCACCCATCCTTGGTTTTTAGAAATAAAGTACTTTTTTAATATTAAAAACATATTTTTAGGGTGTTTTTAATATTATAATATTAAAAAAAAAATTCTAAAAAGCAAGGATGGGTGGATGAACCCTAGGGCTGGGTGAATCTTGTGTCACAAGGGACAAATGGCGACCTCAGGGGTGATAAACCGATTTGTCAAATCCAGTTAACACCGAAGATGATTTAGTTTCATTTGAATAACTGTAAAAATTAGGGACTAAGTTCTTAAGATGTACTAAACATACAAATGAGGTACACGTGTCGACCTCATAGGCATAACTGAATTTCCCAAAATCTGGTTATAAGCGTAGAGGATTTGGTTCCAAGGAGAAATAGCCAAATACTTTGCATGTAAGCCCACTCAAAAGTTGTTTTGACAATTGAACTTTATGAGATGATGAATGGTTAACCCGGCTAAAAAATATATAAAAAAACATGATGATCGATCCCAACACATTTTCTAACCGGAATGAAATCTTCTACGTACACTTGTAACCGGACTTGGGGGAGTCTGGTTATGCCTCTGAGGTTGCCATGTGTCCCTTTTGACACCCCTTAATTGTTGTTAAGATTCACCCGCACCACTAAGGTTCACTCACCTACCCTTGGTCTTTTGGAAAAAAATATTTTAAAATTTTTAATATATTTTATAATTTTTTAACCAGCATTTAAAAAATTAAATTTTTTCTAAAAACCAAGGGCTGCTGAGGCGGGGCGGGTCAGGATTCTCTTGAGAAGGGGCTAGTGATGGGGCTCAAGGGCATGGCCTCTTGATTTTTTTTTTGAGGGCCAAGTTCAGGGATCTTGTCTGTTTGTGCCCGTTTGTAAGGAATAAATTTTTTCTCAAAAGTTTAGAAGGGCTAGATCCCCGTCTCCGGATCTACCCCTCACAAGCTATTAGTCCTATAAATACTATAGTAAACTTTTTTTCCAAAAATTCATGGGGGGCTTCAGCCCCCATGTGACTCCGCCCCTGGGTGGGGGACTCTAAACCACAGTTGAAATGTCAAAAGTAACACGTGGCGACCTAGGGGCGTAACCAAACTCCCTTGAGTCCAGGTCAAATTTCTGTGGGAATAATATATAGGCACGGTAAAATCACCGTGGGTAATAATGTATAGTCATGGAACAGTATCCGTGGATAATAATTTACAAATACCAACGGTTTTGAACGGAATTCAAAACGGAGTAATAGTCACGGAAATAAGTCCGTGGGTACTTACCCACAGAAGACATTACCGTGGCTATAGGTTTTACCCACACCTGCATTAGTCACGGCCCACCGACGGACAATATTCCGTGGCTACTACTTATTCCGACGGAAATATACTTTTACCCACGGAATTAAAACCGTGGGTAATACCTTTGTTTCTTGTAGTGCTAACTAGTTTAATATTTTATAAACAGTTTTTCAAAAATGTTCTAGTAATAAAAAAAAATTAAGACAAAAAATTCTGGTATAAGAAACACAACCAAACAACTCGAAGTAACAAGAATAAAGAATTTAATTTAATGGACTTAATAATGATGTACATATTAAGTGGAGTCCATTTGAATACAAACAAAGCAAACCAACGGATATATTAACAAACTCATAAAAGAAATTCACAAAGAAACACCCCAAGTCTTTCTAAAGCAGCCTGACCGTCTGCATTCCGGAGGAAGACCCTGAGGGAAACCACTGTTATCAGAACCAGACCAGACCGGCTGGTCGAACCGGAAAACCGGGAACCGGTCCACTCACCGGTTCCCTAACCCCCAAAATGGGATCGTTTTAAAAACCGATCATTTTCATGAAAACCGGAAGAACCAGCTGGTTGAACCAGGAATCGGTGGTCAAAACAGGTCAGAACCGGTCATAAATACGTAAAAGTAGGTTTTTCTTAAATAAAAAAAGATACGGTTGAACCGGACCGGTCAAACCGGAACGGGCCATTCAACCGGTTCGATGACCGGTCCAGTTCTGATAACATTGAGGAAACGCTTCAAATCGCTGCAGTAGTTGTAAACCCTGTATTTCTTCTGAACCCATTCAAGTCTCTTTCGGTTAATCGCATCAAGCTCTTGAGCCTGCCATCCGTTTTCTGCCAAAGAGTTGCTAGACTTTGAAGCGCTAGAAGATGACCACACACAGGCTTTTGCGCTGAAGTTTCTATAGGAGGCCGTGAAAGGAGCTTTGCTCCAATCAGTTTTCATGAGCCCGCCTCTTGTCGCCCAGTCCTGTTGGCGTTCTAGAGACTTGAGTAAATCCTCATGGGTTGGCTCATAGGGAAGGGAACACCAATTGATTCGGCATTGTTGAATACTCTAATGGGAATCCCATATACTAAAAAGCTGAAAACAAAGAAAATTCAATACTATTGCATTGACAAGATTTTTATTCGTAGTCAGCATAGTGGAGTGTGTGGGTAGAGAGTGGGTTCAGTTATTAGTTATTTATAAATACGGGAGATACTGTAGAGGGGTAACTGGTCACTACCTTTGTAAAAGGCTTGTAATTAGGGCTGTCAATGAGCCGAGCCAGCTCGACTTAGCTCAAAACTAGTCGAGCTTGAGCAAGATTAAAAAACTCATCGAGCCGAATTGAGCCGAGTTGAGCCAAGTGACTGGGCTCGTTTAGATAACGAGCCAAGTTCAAGTAAGAGGTAGTTCAGCTCGGCTCGACTAATTCAATGAGTACCCATGTACAGTTATACCCCTGCCAATATTGAGTTTTACATTAAAAAGTATAAGAAAATGAAATAAGTTTTTTAAATTAAGAACATGAAATATTCTTCAGGTTACTGAAAGCACTATTTTATCTTCCCTTTTTTTTTGTACCCTACCATTTAATCCCTTAATTGTTAGAATATCATCCCCACTATACAAATTTTTTTAAAAAAAATTAGAGTTTAACGAGCTCGATGATTTGTGGACGAGCCGAGCCCAAGCTGACCTTTTCGAGCTCGAGCTGAGCCTGAGCAACATCAAAAATCCAACGAGCCGAGCCTGAGCAATGCCCAGCTCGACTCATTGACACCCCTACTTGTAATCATGGGCAGAGGAAGGATTTTCTTGTTGGGGTGCTAGCGATGGTCAATTGAGTGTTGATGGTTAGGGGTTTGGTTCTTCGGCCCTAAATCCCTTCTCAGTCTCACCCCTTTTATATCAAAATAAGAAAAAAAATATTCAAAAGTTTAGGGGGGCAAACGCCCATGTAGCATGAGGGTCTAACTAAACACTTTTTTTTTTTCAAAAGTTAGGGGGGGGGGGGGGGGGGGGGGGCTATAGCCACTAGTTCCAAGTGGCTCCGCCCCTTGCTTGTAATTTATTATTTTTAGGAGTATGAATGAAAAGTAAATAGTTTTTTTAATAGAATTAGGAGATGTTGATCTCCCTCCAATGAGATCAAAATGCTAGATTTCCGTTTAATAAGATCAACATCTTTCTCTTTCATTTAATATTCCCCTTTTAATTTGGTATTTTTTTTTTAAGAAATTACATAACAGATTTCGTGAGAATAAAGAGAGATTTGAGGTGGGTCTCTCTTATATGATGCATTGGGGGATGTGTTACAGAATGGCAGAAGCGGTACTATCATGGGATATCCTCAAGATAATATGACAAACAAACAATACATAAGATATACGTGGTTCACCCATCTATTGGACTACATCTACACTTGAAACGGTCCAAATATACTTTCACTAATTAAATAGAAGATTACATGAGAGAAGATAAACAAGAATATACACGCTCAAAGACTCTATCACAATCCTTGAAAGGTTCTCACAGAGCCCACAATTCTTTGTTCACTCTCTCAACCTAAATCTAAATCCTTTTAGGTTAAAGGAAACACAAAACCCGAACCGCTGCACACTGAACCAATAATCTCCCACATTGAGAGCACACAAAGATAAAATCATGAGAACACTCTCCTCTCTTGAGAGCTAACGAGGGTTTTCCATGAGAGACGTCTCTGCTCACCATGAAAGCCCTACCACACCTTACATCTTGCTTTCTCTCCTTCTTAAGGTTGGCTAATAATTGGTTATCTCTTAAGCCTCCATCCTAGACTTATTTATAACCACAAGACAAATCTCACTCTAATTAGGACTTTCCCAAAACAAATCCTACACCAATTAGGACTTTCCCCAAAATAAATCAATTAGGATATTGCCGAGATTCTAATTCCAAACAAATTAGAACTTACTAAATTCTAATAACTCCATAATAATAAAGTTTCACACAAATTAGAATTTCTCCCAAAATAGAATTCTAGGCAATTTCCAACAAACTCCACCTTGACATGAATTCTACCAAATCAACCACGAACAATTTTCTTTCACCAACGTTGTACAAACTCCACCAGATTCGCAAGAAATCTCCAGCTCGAACTATGACTTCAAACTTGTCATAAATCTCGTAACCCCGAAGCCTTGCAAATCTACAACCCTAAACCTCAAACACAAGCTCTGATACCAATTTATTGCAGAGTGACGGAAGCGGTGCTATCATGGGGTATTCTCAAGATAATATGACAAACACACAATACACAAAATATACGTGGTTCGCCCATCTCTTAGGCTACATCCACACTCGAAACGGTCCAGATATACTTCCACTAATTAAAGAGAATATAATATGATAGAAGATAAACAAGAATATACACGCTCAAAGACTCTATCACAATCCTTGAAAGACTCTCACACAACCCACAATTCTTTGTTCACTCTCTCAACTCAAATCTGACCCAAACCTGAATCCTTTTAGGATAAAGGAAACACAAAACCCGAACCACTACACACCGAACCTGTAATCTCCCACATTGAGAGCACACCGTGAGAACACTCTCCTCTCTTGAGAGCTAACGAGGGTTTTCCATGAGAGACGCCTTTGCTCACCAAAGCCCTACCACACCTCACATCTTGTTTTCTCTTGTTGTTAAGGTTGGCTAATACTTGGTTATCTCTTAAGTCTCCACCCTAGGCTTACTTATAGCTACAAAACAAATCTCACTCTAATTAGAATTTTCCCAAAACAAATCATACACCAAATAGGACTTTCTCAAAACAAATTAATTAGGATATTACCCAGATTCTAATCCCAAACAAACTAAGACTTACTAAATTCTAATAACTCCAAAATAATAGAGTTTCACCCAAATTAGAATTTCTCCCAAAATAGATTATAGGCAATTCCCAACAGGATGTGTGGAAATCTCCTGTGGGATCGAATTAGAGATAGACCTGTTGCTCCTTATTCCCCTTCCCCTTCCCCTTGGGTGAAGACATTCATATGAAGGATGTATATTCATATGAAGGATGTATGGGTCTCCACTATGATTCCTTAAGAATTTGACGTCGATCTCATCGTGGGTTGCACCTTGAGAAGATAACTGCAAAGCCATTGATATTAATATCAATATAGCTATAACAACTTCAAGTGAATTGAATACTATGAAGAAATGGAGGGATTGAGAGTTGCATAGTATGTTGTGACGGTACCGGCGGATCAGTGACAAGCTCGAGTTGCATATAGATTCTTCTGAAGAGATATTCCCTCTTAGATTGGAAGCTAGAGCTAGAGACCATGTCGAGAGAGTGTGTTAGAAGTTGCCCGCTGCTGAGTATCGTAGCACGATTGTCACCCCATATGAGATCGAAGTCTTGATAGATATTACTAGCAGTGGCAGCCATGAAAGAACTCAACAATAGAGAAAGAAACAACATTACTGAAACGTCAGAAGATGAAAATAAAGACATCTTTGAGATCGAAGTCTTGGTAGAAATTACTAGCTGTGGCAACCATGAAAGAACTCACCAACAGAGAAAGAAACAACATTACTAAACTTACGAAGATGACATCTTTGACATTGAGAGAGAGATGTTTGTGTGATGGCTGGAGATTGGATTATGAGGCATTTATATAAGTGTTCTGAAAGATGAACAATTAAGACGGCAGGAAATACATACAAGGAACTCTTACAAACTCATCAACTCTCTTACACCCCTTACATCACTCAACCATCATTTAACCAACACGGGATTGGGCTGCCGGCTAGGACCATGGCTCATGAAGCGGAGGTGCTGAATTCGAATCCCTTCCATTTGTTGGCCACCCTCAATGATTTATCCCATCTTTCCTGGTGTGTGTGGCTTGGGGGTGTTGCACATGCCCAGGGGACTAGTCGGGTGCTCTAAGAGGCCCAAACACCTTCGTTACCAAAAATAAAATACATGCAAGGAGAGAGAGAGAGAGAGAGAAAGAGAGAGAGAAGAACCTGGGGTGGAGAGAGAACCAACTGGGGTGGGTAGACAAAAGAGCTGGTAGCAGCTTTTTTTGGTATCGCACAAACACACCCACACAATATAACACACACTACAAACACACACCCCTTGGCGCAAGGCCTAGTGCACCCACACAACCCTCTCAGAAAAGAGAAGAGAGGGAGGTGAGACTTTATGGGGACACTAGCACACTTAAGCTCTTTCAAAGTTCGGAGACTGAATTTTTTCATTGTTTCCGCGTCGGGTAGTTTTGCACAGACAGCTCTAAGCTACTAGAGGCCAGGTAGGGTCTAAAATACAAAAAAGGAAATAAGCATGCAAGTGCAAGAACGATAAAGGGAGAGAAGGGAGTGCCATTCCTCCTTTGAGACCATGGGGGTCTCCAATGTTGCTAAGTGCAACGTCATAGGAGACACCTTGGTTTTGCAAGGGGGAGTGACCTTCCTTTCTGAAAGCAAAGCTAACATAAGTATTTAGTTCAGAGCTTACACTCTGTGTTGGCCAAACTCAGCCTCTTTTCACGGGTTGGGAGATAGGGTACTCTCTCTCGAATTTTAAGGGTGCAGACTGTTCTACGAGCTTGCTCCAACTGAGCCGCAGTTGGGAACTTACGGACTGAAAACAGATCTTCCTTTTCGTGAAGACTGCCTTAATTTCTAAGTTTTCTCGGATTTTCACCAACAACAACCATGCACCGCCTTCCTTCTGGCCAGAATTTCTATTATAGTAAACATATATGCTGGTTAACGGGTTAACAGGTATGCGTTGGGTTTTGATGCCCCCAACGACTTTACCAACTTATCAAGCTAGCATTCATATTTTGAACTCATATATATTAAAAAGAAAAAAAACAAGAATGCTTTAATTTGCTCTCATCACAAGATCAAACGCAGCTAGAGTTACATTCTTTTATTACTATAACATTTTTTAAAAAAAATGGTATTGATTCCCCACGAATTTACCAATTTATGTGTTTTTAAGGAGCAACGACCCCTAAATTCTAGCATTGGCACATGCATGAACTACAGTTACAAAAAAGGTCTTCGACCTAAGTTTAAGAGTCCACTTGCAGTTACAGCCAGATGCCGTTGCCAATTTGCCCATACCTATAGATCATTCAGCTCTACGCATGAATCTGTTGGGGGAAATAATCGAACCAGGCATAAAAGAATAAATCAAAAACATACACACAAGAGATATATGTGGTTCAACAACAACCTGCCTACGTCCACGGGCCAAAATCCGATCACTTCTTTATTCACAGAAACTTTGAGGAACTAGTACAAAAGTACTCAACTCACCTTCTCTATGAAAAACTAAAGAAGAATCTCTATCCATCTTCCCTTGAACATTTCCCAAGTCCTACTATGCTTTAACCCTTTCTATTATCTCAAACTCTCAATGCTATTGTATTAATACTTTGATTTTCAAGATAAAAACTTTAGACTTTTAACTACGTATTTATAGGCCTAAATTCGGAGTCCTAGATAATTAGAAAGTCTTCTCTCGTAATAGGAGTTTCTTAAAACATAAAATACTCACGCGATTACAGATCAAACCATGAAGTGATGGTGAAATTAGTCTCACGGTTCTTATGGGATGATAGACCTTGTATGGATGATTTTTGGAGACATAGATTAGGGGAGAGAGAGAAAATAGCAAGGATTCGGTGTATTAAATCGTAGTACACATGGTAACTTGGATTGACTGCAAGACAACCTTCAGAAGACTGTTGAAAAGTAGCAACTATGGATGATTCTGGTGGTGATGGCGGGGTACTCGTCTGATCTGAAATCAACTCTTGGGATTTCTTAGATTCACCAAATCTACCTGGCTATAGCATCGGATCTTGGTGAGCGACGACATCATTCACACGGTAGCTGAGTGTGGTGACTTATAGCTCAAGCCAAATCAAGCCGAATTCAAGTCAGCCTGAGCCAAGCAAGAGAAGCTTAACTCAAAGATGATGCATGCGCGGGCTTTATTATCTGGTATACGTCTGAACAAGCGTGCACTTGGAGTTGTAGAGAACACAGTAGCAGAAAAGTTGCAGTTCAGAAAATCAAGAGTTGCATGCACATTAGTAACACTCCAATGAATGGTCAGATTTTTTGAAACTCTCTTTTTATATTTTCAGTTGATTAATTACTTCTGAAATTGCATGCTTTATTTTATTTTCATATATGATTATATGACTTGATAAATTGCAATAGTTATAAATAGTTTGACACATGTAAGAGAATAAATTAATTGAATACATGAAAATTGGAGATGTGAAAACTTAATTTTAGTTATTTTAAGATATGTGCTTATTTAGCTACAGTAAGAATAAATAATCTTAAAATAACAAAAATTAGGATATGTAATATGGAGATATACTCTTATTGTTTTACTATAAATAATAAGGTATATGGAATTTAGATCTTGATTTATAAAGTGAATTAGAATTAAGAAAAAGTTGGTTTTTTAATAAATAAATAAATAATTATTTTTCATTTTAATTCTAAAAATAATGGGAGTTAGAATTAAGAAAAGATTTTTTGAAAATCCTTTTCATTTTAAATTCTAAAAAATAGTGGAGGTTAAGTTAAATTAAAATTCACGATCTAAATGGAACTAGTATTTTAATACCAGTGTGCTCTTATCCCCAAATGAAGGAGAGTATAAGGCACAATAGAAAGGTAGAAAATCAAATTTTATATTATTTTAGAACATGAGAATGTTTAGCAATGGTTAGATTTAATTATCCTAAAATAATTAAATTAGGACTTAAATCTAAGAGATGTGCTTTTATTGGTTATGCGATTAACAGTAAAGCATATAAACTTTTAATATTGAAAATAATGTTATAATTGTATCAAGGGAAGCCGATTTCTTTAAAAATTATTTTTCTTTTAGTTCTGCAAATAGTGGGGGTTTAATAAACCAAAGTCTTAATGAAACTAATGATCTTAGTTCTAAAATTATTGAATTAATTAATTCAGATGAGACTAAAATTGAACTATGAAAGAGTAAAAGAGTTAAAAAGAGTAAGATTTTGTTTCTGACTTTATCCCTATATGGTAGAAAATGATCATATTTCTTTAAATGAGACCTTTGAGTTATATGAGTCTTCTTTTGGAGAGAAGTTGTGAAAAAATGAAATGGTTTCAATAATGTCTAATCACACTTGGATATTAGTTGTTCCTCCTCCTGGAACTAGAAATATAAGCTGTAAATGAATATTTAAAAGAAACTTAAAGCTGATGGATCTACAGAAAAATATAAGGCTAGATTAGTAGCTAATGAATTTAATTAAAGAGAATGAATTGATTATTTTGATACATATTCACCTGTATCAAGAATTACATCAATTCGAGTCTTATTTTCTATAACATCCATATATAATTTAATAATTCATCAAATGAATGTTAAAACAACATTCTTAAATACTGATTTGGATGACGAAATTTATATGGAATGATAATAACTCATGGATATAGTATAAATGAAAGTGATATTTATATATTACAAATATAATGGTGATAGTGGAGTAATCATTTGTATAATAGTGACTGTGGAGTAATCATTTGCCTATATGTAGATGATTTACTAATTTTTGGAACAAATCAAAAAATCATAAATTAGACAAAAGAATTTTTGTCATCTTAATTTAAAATGGAGAAGCAAATTTTATTATTTGAATTAAAATAATAAGGAGGGATGATGAGATCTCAATCCCGTTACATTAGAAATTATTATTAAAATACAATCATTCCAATTGTAATCATATTTGTACTTCTTATGATTCTAGTTTTAATCTATGACCTAATGAAGGAGATAGTATAAACTAAAATGAATATGCTAGTTTAATTGGAAGCTCGATGTATGCTATGAACTGTACTCATATGCAATCGGGAAATTAAGAAAATACACTAGTAATTCCAATAGGGAGCATTGGGATGCAATTAGCAGAATCATTAAATATTTAAAGAAAATCATATATTCTGATTTTCATTATGGTAGATACTCTTCTTAAATCGAAATGTATAGTAATGTTAATTGGAATTCTATTTCTAATGAATATAAAATAACAAGTGATTATATATTCATAATTGGTAATAATGATGTTTCTTAATATTCTAAGAAAAAATTAATTAGATCAATTTCTACTATGAAATCGACACTAATAGCTCTAGTCTTAGTAGGAGAAGAAGTTGAGTGGCTTCAGAACTTTTTGTTCGATATTTCTTTTTTGGAATAAAATTATCCCTGTAATTAAAATTATTTGTGATTGCAATGTTGCAATAGGTTGAGCTAATAACACTTGGTATAATGGTAAGTCTCTAATTATATTTGAAAATTTTTCAAAATTATATTCAAGAGAATTCCTACGAGATGGAATTATAGTTAAAAGAATTCTTATGAAATGAAATTATATCTAAGAGAATTCCTACAAGATAAAATTATATTTGAGATCTTCTATGAGATGGAGTTATATCTGAAAATGAAATCAGATTGCCAGAAAATTTGGTGGAGATCTTTTTCCTAAAGGCCTGGCAAGAGGAGCACGTCGAGGGGAATGAGACTTGAGCCAATTGGAAAATAAACCAACTGTAATGGAAACCCAACCTGAAGACAGGAGATCCCAAGAACAGGTTTAATGGGAAGAATAAGTTACTAAGTGGTTTGAGATGATGCGCTATAATAGGAGAATAATATTTTTATATTATTATTCTCCGAGTCCCTTCCTATAGTGTGAATATTACATAAAGCATGTGACGATTAGAGGTTGAGGGTTTCCTCTTAATGAAATCTATAGCTCTATTGAGTGAGATGTAGAGTCATGTAGACATCCTTGGTAGACTCACTTATATAAGTGTGGAAGTAGGGCCGCTTCCTATGAGAAATTGGCTATTTCTCTAGAGCACTTATTAAACTGGATAAAAGCACATGACCGAAAAGTATTGGCTTAGATACCTGTAAACTTTGTAAGAGTTAGTGTGTTTATGTATAAGGACTCATCACTAAAAGAGTTCAGTTTTGAATACCAAGATCTATGACTATGGTAACTGAGTATCTGGTGAGAATTTTACTTTAACCTATACAAATGTTCAAATCTATGTGACACATTTGTTTATGTATTAAATCTAATTTTACACAGTAACTTTATTTTTTTTTCACGCTTTTATTATTTTTGAATCAAGTAGGGGGATTGTTGTACCTTTGAGTGATTATGATTCAAAATTAATTAAATAAAAGAAATTAAATATTAATTTATTTTATTTTATTATAGTCATTTAAGGCTTTAATGGTGGGAAACGTTACAAATATTTATTATCATAATTATTAGTCACTAATGTGACAGTTTTAGAATTCCAAAAACTTTAATTAGTTTTCTATATATACTATGTATATTCCCTTTCCATAGGGACAGAGAAGATTAAAAAATGTTTTCTCTACTATTATGTTTTCTTATGTTTGAGAATTTTTCTTTTGAGAGATGCTAGGTAAGAAACAGGGTAAGGTGTGCGGCTATAAGTAATGCACACTTATAGTTAGAGATAGATTTGTGTGGAGCTATTGTATCATGGAGACATCGTGTCTAAGAACCCAATTTATTTGTGGGGGGCACGAAATTTCTTAAAGAGAGCGAAGTATCCGTGCCTCACTTCACATGAGTTACCAATTTTCTAACCATTTTCAAGGACAGAAATTTCTGGAATAAAGATTGATGTACTGTTCGAATTCTTTTGAGACAGTAATTTTTTATAGCGATTACAAGTAATTTACCCCTATGGGAACAACACCTTTTGCATTAACTCAGTTTTTGCCAGAGTAAACACTGTGCAGCTCATATGACATATCGATTCTTGGCCAATTTGTCATACTGTTTTGCATCAACCTGAAATTGCAGAGTAGAACATCATGATTCATGGACCTAACTCGTGATTAATTAAAAACTAATAGTAGATAAATAAATGACCTTACGCACATATTAAATTAAAAACCCTTACATGAAATATGAACCCTATGCTGCCTTTATAATCAAGAAACTCCTTCCACTGTCTCCCAATGCTCATCTGCAACAACAAATTTCAATTAAGATGTGGAGCATTTCTGAAATAAGAATGAAAGCAACTATTACAAATACGACGTCAGATATGTATGCTAAATTTTTGCTTTACATATAGAAAGTGCTTGTCAGCCTCTAAATGGTAGTTTAATTTGCACACTAACGCACTTTAGTTAGCAAACGGTCCGTCACTAGGGGCGGCAACAGGTTGTGTGGGTTGGGTTACAGCAGTTTTATTTGCATATTAACACTATTAAGCAGGCAAATTGTCCATCACTACTCACTAGTAGTGGCCAAAGGTTGTGTTAGGTTAGTGTTTTTTTTGGGTATGAGGGTGTCCAGACCTCTTAGAGCACCCGACCAATCCCCCGGGCACGTGCAGACCCTCCATCCACACTCACCGAGTAAGTAGGGATAAATCCTTGAGGGTGGCCAACAAGTGGAAGGTCCCCCCCTCCCCGGGTGGTTGGTTCCTATTGGCATATTAACACTATTTGAGTTACCAAATGGTCTGTCACTAGGGGTGGCAAAAGGTTGTGTAAGGTCAGTAACTTCCTATCTAGTTTAATTGGCATATTAACACTCTAAGTTAGCAAATGGTCTGTCACTAGGGAGTGGGGATTGTCTGTGCTGAGTATGGTAGAGCATCAATACAGTGAGCAGACTCTCAACAAAGGCAAACTCAAACCCATTTTGCTAAGAAACCTCTCAAACCTAACCCACCTAAACGCTTAAATAAATATAAATAAAGGAAAATAGTCACCTCCTCGGTCGGTGACACGAGGAGGGCCATCTTGGCTCCCATTTTCATGCCATGTGTCCCTCTTCTAACCCCATTTAACTGTGGTTAAGATTCATCCACCTTTAGGGTTCACCCCTTGGTTTTTAGAAAAATATAATAAAAAAATTTAACTGAAGGGTTAAAATAAACTAACCCAAGTTAAAAAGGAGTTAAAGGGTCGGCTATGTGAGAGCGAGGAGGAACAGTCCCCTCCTCGGCCGACGAGGGGACTATTGCTCATAAATAAATTACGTAATAACCTTTGAACTTAAAATTAGAAGTAAGTAAATATATATATATATATATATATAGACAAAGAGAGAGGCTATATGAATGACCCATAGGCAACTTTGCCTATGTGTCACGCATTTGTGCAACACGTGACATTCCTTTGGCACACAAAATAAAGAAAATGAAATATGTGAATCCCCTTCCCTAATACATGACAAAAAGTCAACCCAATCGAAGAAGTCTAGGTCGTCCGATTGCACAGGAGAAACTATAACCTAGGTTGGGCCAAATTAACCCTAGAGGATGATTGCTGACCAAGTAGGGTTAATGGCGGATGTTTCCGACATTCAATGGGGTAGCCTAGACATCTTCAATTACGCTATTTTTTACCACATGTTAAGAATAGGGAACCCGCACATTAGGTATTTTTATGAGTGCCACATGTTACTCAAACGCATGATACAGGCAGCGTTGCCTATGCATCATGCATATGCTACCTATTCACACACATGTATTTGTGCATGCATGTCAGTATTTGTGTGTATTATGGCCTGACGGGAGCCAAACTGGTTATGGACAATATGATGGGGAAGAGCAGCCCGGGGTATCCCAGGCCATCCATGACAGACCGTCATCCTCTGACCCCATGCAGTCCCTTAGGGACCAACATGAAGAGATTAAGAAGATGAAAGAGGAAATGAGAAGAATGAAAGGAGCATACTCCAGCTCAGGTTTGTTACTAGAAGACCTGACATTCTCATCCGGAGATGTAATTCTCCTGGGTTTTAAAATGCTCGATTTTGAGAAATATGAAAGCACAAGGTGCCAGAAACAATACCTATAGCTGTACCTAGGGGACATGCTCCAACATGACAAAAATTAACCTCTTCTCATTCAATACTTCCAGAAGAGCCTGAAGGGGGTAGCCCTAGCTTGGTGGATGACAGTGGACAAGCATAGGATCAGAACTTGGCTTTCTGTCATGGATATCTTCGTAGAGTAGTTTTCTTTCAACCAATAGCTCTTATCTCAGAGGAATCAACTGGAACAGATGAGCCAGCAAAACAATGAGTCTTTTATGGAATACGCAACCAGATGAAGAGATATGGTAGCTTGAATACCGACTCTGATACCCAAATAGACTTTGGCACAATTGTCAAGACTAGAGCCCGCAAACAAGAGTGGTGCCATCCACGCCAGTCTAGGAGTTAACTGCGCCACGAACAACAGCACTAGGAAACAGAAGCAATGGTTAGAGAGACCAAAGAAGAAGAGAAAAAGTATAGATGGTGGCTCCTGCAACACCAATTAGATTACCGGCCCAACCGCTCAGCCGCAACAAACACTACCAAAAAATGCCCTACTAGCCCGACAAAACCAGGGGCAAGCTCGCCAACAGGACAAACCTCCTCGGGATTTCACCCCTCTACCCTACTCTCTAAGTCAGCTTTTCGAATCCTTAAACAAGCAATGTCTCCTTACCTTGAGAGGACCTACAACCCTTCTCACACCCGACAAGCAAAGCCGAAACTATCGAGCAGATCATCATTGTGTCTTTCATCAAGGTCGTGGGCATGATACAGATAACTGTATTGCCCTGAAATACGCTATCCAAGACCTTTTGGATGGAGGTAAGGTCGAACTGGTCCCTGAGAACACCAGTATCAACCAAGCTCTACTGCCCCCACCTCATGGACAAGTCAAATTTATTGAATGGGAAGAGCTTAGGGCAATCCAACCAGGACCAAGTAGAATCCAATGGATAACAGAATCATTCAACCGTCTTACCAGCCTCCTATCATAATCTCTTTCCCCTAGTCGAACATTCAGATCATCCAGCCTCCAGTTCAAATTTCCTCTCTCCAACCTAAAGAAGAGCAAATTGTCTACATTATCCCTTGTCCTACAAACAGGCCTATGGCCCCAGTACAACCTTCTGCCTCAGTTGGCCCTGTCAAAATCCCCTACATATCCTCTCCCGCCTTCACTCTAGATCGTGTACCGGCCCCTCATTCTCTCATCCTTGAGAATGAAAGCATAGTCAATCTAACCCGATCGAGTAGAGTATACTAACCCCCAATGGATGAGTCGAAAAAAGAGAAGGAACCAGACCAAGAAAAGGGAGCGAAAATCCTGAAAATCTGCGGTATTGCTGAAAATCCTAGAAAGAGCATAAAGTTTAACATTGCCCACCAGTTGAGCAAGACCCCTGCCCAGATTTCTAATATGGGTCTCCTTTTAACCTCTGAACATCACAGGAAGTAGCTGCTCCGGGTATTCAATAATGCTCATGTGACACCAAGCATCTCGCCCGAAAAACAGGGACAGATGGTGGGACAGGTTTTGGAAAGCAGAATCATAACCTTCACAGAGGAAGAAATATGAAACAACGACAATGGATTTGGACTAAATGTCTGCAGTCCAGTGTTTAGACAGAATCCTCTCGACGGTATTAATTGACAATGGATTTGGACTGAATGTCTGCACTCGGTCCACCTTGCGGAGCCTGGGTCTGAATCTCAATTGAGTAAAGAAAAGGCCCATGACCATCAGGGCATTTGATAATTCTTCCAGGCAAAATTTGGTTGACATAGACCTGACCATCATGGTTGGTCCAGTGCAATTTATAGCGAACTTTCAAGTGGTTAATGTGCTTGCCTCATTTACCCTGCTCCTCAGGAGGCCGATCCACGCGGTCAGAATCATTCTCTTCCCCTTACATCAGAGAATCAAGTTTATTTATGATGACCAACTGGACATGATCCTCTCGGGGGATTTGGCGAGTTCTTTTGGGAACATCCAGGAGTTCAAGCAAGGCATTGTCTTCATGACATACCAGTTTGAGCAGGTCAGCTATGTCACTCAGATTGAAGAGCAAAGAGAGTAGAAAATATCGTCAGTCATCAGGATGATGGCTAGAATGAACTGCCAACAAGAGTTAGGCCTGAGAGCCAGAAATCAGGGAATGAGAAAGAGATATGTTCCGCCTCGCTACACAGCCATTTCAGTTAGGATACAAGCCTAAGATGGAAAACTTCCTCGCAAAGCTAACAAAGAAAAATAGCAGGTTGACAAAACCTGAACCCCGACCCCATATATCAGTAATCTTCCCAATTGAAACCTTCCGGCTTGCAGACTCAGAAGTTTACCCAGAAATCCCTTTTTCATCAGAACCGATCCTTGCCAATATCCTAAACCCTCAACCTGGTATTGAATTTTCAGGGATTCCAAATCCAGAAACACTCGATATGGCCCAGTTGTTTGAAGAGTTGGATGTTAAAGATGCTACCGAAGTAGAATATCCAGCAGGAGAGTAGATCTGCACCCTCTCCACCAGTGTCGAAACATCATCCAGTCACTACCTACTCATCCATTGGTGGACCGAGGCTCTTACAATTGAAGTCGTCCAGGGTCGGGGCAAGCAAGCAGCAGGAAAGGTTGGTCCAACCAGACAGTGACCAAGAAACACCCTTCCTCCTCTTACCTTCTCTTTGTCTCATCTTTTTAAAAATGTTCAGTGTTGGCCACCATAAGCCTCTTTTTACGAGTCAACCATTTTTGTAAACAACTCATCCTTTTGAATCAAAGAAAACCAGATTTTTTACTCAAACTGTGTTTTGTAGAAACATTTCAAAAATTGGCTAATGACGGAGCTACCTAGATCTTCCCTTGGGAGTCCTAGCAACCTGATGTTGCCTAGGTATTGGACCTTAATGGGGGGGGGGGGGGTGAATAGGGTCAATGGAAAATTAAAATTCTTCCTAATTCCTTAAGCGGAATTTCAACTATATAAATTAAAAAGAATTAGAAATTTAGCAATTCTACCAATAATGCAAAATAATTAGATATAGATAAGAGTTAAAGAGATGTAAACACAATGACACACGATGTTGTTGACGAGGTTCGGCAACCCGCCTACATCCCCGCCTTAAGCTATACCCGTTAGAGGATTCACCACGATTTATTCTCAATCGTCAATCTTCTTTCTGGTGAAGATCAAACCTTACTAGGGAACAATCCTCCCTAGACTTAGTCCACCTTTCGGGTAGTGACCAAACCTTTACAAAGCTTCCGACTTCATGGACAAGACTTCCACGGACGTCTTGATTTAACCTCTTTGACAATAGTAGTTCTTGCTCTCAGATAATGTTCTTTATACGAGCCGATAAATGCCTTTAACACTCTCTGAAAATCTCCCAAAGATTGGAGTTGAAAAGCTCAAGAACTTGGATTTGGGGATTCTAAGTTAGAATAAAATAGATTTAAAATCTAAGCTTGGAGTAATGGATTAAATGATTAGATGTATTGGAGTTCTTAATTTCATTCATAAATCAATCATATTTATAACTCTTTCAAAAATATAGCCGTTTGAAGCTTCATTGGAACTCAAAGAGCTGTTAAAAACTAGCAGTTAGGCGTTTCTCGCAAGCAGTCGTCGACGAGTGCACCAGAGCACTGCTCAGTCCTCAAGGATTCAGGTTGGAAAAAACAGAACAGTAGTTTCTGCTACTTCACTCATCGACGAGTGTCAGTTACTCAAACCCACTCATCTCGACGAGTCCTCTGATTTTTCATAGAAAACTCATCTTTGTTTAACCAATATGATAAGCATGATTTGCTTAGTCTTATACTTTATTTTTAACAAGATATTTATCATATTTTAGGTCCCTAAATTGATATTCAATAAGTCTTAAGGAACTTATGGTCAATCTAAGTATTTGAACAATTCAACTGACCAAACTTTGAGGATTTCTTACATAAATCCTAAGTACTCTCAAAGACTAAATAATAAACTATAAAACATTCTTGAGACTCTTCAATCTGTTAGACATGATGCCCAGAAAAGTCATTTAGATTGTTAGATTCTTATTAATTTGATTAATGACTTCTTAATCTATTGTGTATTCATTATGGGTAATTGACCATGATCATGAGATGATCTATACGATATGAGATATCAATAAAGGTTTTTAGGATATACTGTAGGAAAGTTATGTGATTGGATTATCACAGGCAGATATAACTTTCCAGTTTCTTATACCTTATATAGTCATAGCTCTGGGTGAAGTTGGGCACTTCACTTATATGGCTACTACTATGCTAAGATGTTCTCAATAGTTGAGATGTAGTTCTATCTCGAACTATTGTACTGGAGACTACACATCAGCATATGGGTGCTTAAATGTACATTGACTTATTGCATTCAATGAGAGACCTCTTGCATAAACATACTATCGGATAGTTGGTCTCTCATTCACATTAAACAATTTTAATGATCCTTAGATCTGATGAGTTCATTTATAACTGAGCAGTAATCTGACTATTTACCTTAGGGAATACGATACAGTGACAATTGGAAAGTCAGAAAGTTGTTCGAGTCATAATGAATTTCAAACAAGAAATCTATACTCATTAATTTGAGAGATTATCCAAGTTTTGGGTAAAATTGTCGATTAAGCTTAAATCCTGCGCAGGTAATTTTGAAACAAAACAAGTTTGAAATATACTTTTATTAAAAGATATTATACTTATAAAAGGATTTACTCAAAATGTTTTACATGAGAAATTGTTTCTCATGGCTTAATCAGAAGTCTTGGAAACTCGGATGATGTGCAATGGGCTATGAGTTAGATAGTATAAAAAAATCTCAAAGGCCCATTAGGGATAATGTATTTGGAATGATCAATTGAATTAAAAAGTTCATGTAGCGGGATCCGTATTGGTTAATGTTCATACACTAGGATTCAATTACAACATGGATATCTCACGTCACTTGCAATTCCGATGTAATTCTTGTTTAGGGTCAATGGGATAACATTGGATAAGCCAGGGTAAGAATGTCGTAGAGCAATCTGTGGAGATGCTCACATAAGAAATACAAGCTCATAAATTGATTAAAAGTTAATCAATTATCTAAATGATTAAATGTTAATCATTGATTAAATAGATTAAAAGTTAATCTATGATTTAAATTAATTGTTAATTTAAATCTAGGGATTATATTAGTAATTATTTAATTAACCTAATTAAAGGGGAAATGAGTTTGACCCATATCCATAAACCCATTAAGAATGGACCTTTAATATAGACCCAAACCAATGGGTTTAAACCCTACGGTGGGGCGCCCACTTTAGAAATCCTAATTAGATTAGGATTTGATTACTTAAATAATTATTGAGTAATAACTCTATTAATCATGGAATTAAATTCCAATTGTTAGAATGCAAGTAGGATTAATAAAAGATGGAATTTGATCCAAACTAGGAGTCCAAGACTCCTCAAAGTCCATGCCCCCCCCTTGGGAGATCTCCTACTTGGATTAGGAGATGTTTGTTGGTTAATCCCTTTAAATTGAGGAATCCTTTTTGGAAAATGACTCTTTAATTAGTAGGTTTGCTATAACTAAAGTAGTTATAGATAAACTAGGATATTGTTTAAATAACAATAAGAGTTATTATTGATAAATAATTCCTAAGGGATAAGATCTAGTTGGAGTAGGATTTGGATTAGATCCAATCTATAAATACCCCAAAACCCAAAACATGAGGGGAGGTATTATTCATAATTCTCCAGATTTTTTTCACTTATACTCTCCTCTCTCTCCAAATCGTGAGCCCCTAGGGAGTGTCCCTAGGGATTTTCATGAGGTACAAGGTGTGCTTCAAGTTGGGTTTTTTCATCTTAAGGGTTTTGAACCCTAAGGTTGTGGGTGATAGAAAGTCTACACCATTACTTCATCTTCTTCTTCTTGCTTCTTCAATTCCAAGTAGAGATTCTAAAGCTTCGTGGGGATAGCGAAAAACAAGGATCGAGCTTCGAGTATTTCTTCAAGAAATCTCTACAAAGAGTTCTGACGGTTCGAGTGGATTTAGCTTCACCGGTGAACATCATTCACCGAGGTAATATAACTAAAACTCTTAGATAATTTTAGTTGCCTTCTATTGTGTAAAGATCATTGGGATCCAGTTTCCGCATAATTTTTTCCTATAAATAGATTTTATTCAAAAAATTATAAAACCATATTTTATGATGAGATCATATTTACGATTTTCGATTCTCTTAATTTTTATTTTAATCTTAGATAATAGTAGAACCATTCTATATGAAAGGATCTTGCATTCGAGAAAGGATCTTGCATTCAAGTGAAAAATAAAATATTGTAGAGATTGAAGAAAATTCTATCTTATATTTTAAAAAATAATTTTATGAAAATTGTTTTATGGAAAATACAATTATTCTATTCTCCGGGGTTTGATCTATATAAGATATAGATATTATCGAACGAATTGATAATTGTTATAAATTCTAAATCTTTTAAAAATAAAAAAGGTACTCCATCACTTATGGGTCATTTTTTTATGATAAATTGTTTATCATTCATGCATTCATATTAGAGGATAATATGTAGTAGGTTTTGGCAATCTGTAAAGGGCAGATTCATTCGGTTTCCCTAAAAATGACGAATAGAATACTGGTTTTCCTAATGCCATTTAAATTCCATATAATGCATTGGTGGAGATGCTATTAAGGAGGATGCTACGATGATGATCTCGATAAGAAGATAAAGGAAAGGATCGTGAAGGAGTTTGCGAGCTGCCTTTGTTCTTATCCCATTTTCTTCCATCCATGCATTTTAATTTTATTAACCCATAACTATTAATCTCATATGATGTTTATTACTGTTATTATTATCATGAGATGATATCTTTTAATTATGTTTAATTATTCTGTTGAAATAATTGTCTTAATATATCATGTGTATATAAGATTAGGAACAAGTTCCTAAGTATTATGATCTTCTGTCATACACTATGTGATCTTATAGTGGGGAGTGTGAGTAAGCTAACAGGCCAAAGTCGGGCCCAATCCCTCTCACCTATGTGAGAACATGGTGAAAACTGTATAAGATAGTGGGAGCAATAACGTCAAAGCGTGAGCTTTCGCTAGGTGTTTATTAGGTTCATGGTAGGTGGGCACATGAATAAGAGATATTATACAATAATGTCAAAGCATGAGTATAACATCCCTTATAGATCAGACAGTAGATCGAATGCTCCAGGATTCACAAGATATGATCTGTGAAAATGGAGAAGATAGTTTCTATTTACCTATTCAAGGCGATGTGATATTGTGCCCAAAGGCTAGATTACATAAGGCGGTGTCTATGTATTCGATGCCAATTGAAACTTCCTAAATTGGCAATACTATTAGAAACAGACCCATAATCTAATAGTAATTAATGAATACAATAGATCCCTAATACTATCTGGTTTGTCATTTGATTAGATCATGGACAGGCCTTCACCCTATTATTGAAATTCTTCATGATGAAAAGTTAGTCGGAACTAACTATGTAGACTAGGAATTTAGGAATACCTGGTACTCTCTACTGAAAAGCTTACCCTGTGCTTACAAACTCCTAAACCTCTGGTCTCCTGAATTCAACACCAGATCTGTTAGCTGAACTTGTGTAGGAATCATTCTAATTAACCGCAGGAGTGGTGTGTTGCATCATTATCCACTATATTGTATAACCATTAATCATATGGATAATACTTCAGAAATATTGCCTCACCTACTGAGATGTTTGGTGAGAGAATAAGTCTGTCAAAACAAACGCGTAAGGTCGCTTCTTTCCACCCCGGAGGAAGAGGGAACTTCAGTCAGAGACATGTTCATGAGATACAGATAATTTTATTAAAGAACTGGAGATTACGGTGGAGAGATTGGATCTCTTATAAAATCACTCTATTCTATAGTCCCTTCCTCCTCGTCATTCACTTGGTTTTGTATTTAATTAAAATACTAAACAAGTTCGAGATGACTCTAAGTGTGTTATTAGACTCACTGTTGGCTGTGGAAGATGAGATTAGAAAGATATTTGATGGTGAAAGATCATTTTTGTTAAGACCTATACCTGTGATGGTGCCTTGAAAAGAAAAGGACGAGAAACAAAGGTAAAGGGATGTTTTTAATGACACTGGTTTTAAGGCAATAGTTGCCAATGGTTCATCAGAGGGCTGGCAAGGATAGAAGGCAAAGGAAAGTGTTCACTGGGAAAATAGCCCCTAAAGAGAACTGTACGACTTACCTCACAACTCTTAAAGAAGGGTCGCGCCAGTATTCAAGGTTGTGATGCTTGACGTAACTATAGACTGTTGGTCCAACTTTCTTTAATGTTTCTAATTCTGGTGCCATGGATTCTGATCCAAGTGTAACCTGGTTGCCATTGAGTGACTGATGGTAACGTGGAGACCTATAAAGCTAGACTTGTTTGGCAAAGATTCCACGCAAATTCAAGGAAGCGTTATTCGTACCTTTTCACCTGTAGCTATGCTCAAATGCATCAGGATATTGTTAGCTATTGCTGCACCCCATGACTATTAGATATGGCAATGATGTCAAAACTACTTTCTTTAATGGAAATTTTAGATTAAGACATCTATAGAAGCAGACCATGAGGGCTTTCTTGCTCCTACCAGGAGACTGTATGTCAAGCTCAACATCAATCGATATATGGTTTAAATAAGCCTTCCAGAAGCTGGCACCAAAGATTTGTCTTTCGATCACAGAAATTTGGATTCCCAAAAGAAGTTAGAGGAATCTTGTATAGACACGAAGGACAGTGGGAGACCGGTAGTATTTTCTAATTCTTTATGAATGATATTCCTACTCATTGGGAATATGTAGGGTGTTGTCATCAGTTCAAGATGGCTTTGCTCAGTATTTCTTAATGACAGACTTGGGAGAGGCATCCTATATTCCTCAGATTCTAAGAGATAGGCAATGCCGATGTCGATTGAGCTAAACTTCCTACATAGACAAGATTTTTGTCTAGGTAAGTATGAGGTGATGTAAGACAACACTCATTCTTTTAGACATCGTGTCACTTTGTCTACAAAAGATGGCCCCTCCTCAGTTGCATTAATGAGTAGATGAAGAGTGTCTTTTTATGCTTTTGCATTCTGGGATTCTCCTGTCTGCCATGTTATGTACATAGACCGATATCTGTTATGCCGTGGGAGATTTTTTTGTTAGTCCGTTCCAAAGGATCCAAGTATCAATAATTGGACTACTGCGAAGCATACATGACGTACCTGAAATGACATTAGTTTGATGTGCTCACTTTTCACATAGAAGAAGTATCTTCTTCTCCTTAATTAGATTAGCTGAGAGATACACAAGATATATTGTTACAAAGATAGGTCTCAACTAAAGTTGCTGACCCATAATAAAGCTTTATCGATAAAGTATTTGTACACACTTAGCTGTACCTGGGATTGAAATTTATGACATCGTGCTTTTGGGCATGTGGGCGATTATAGACGATACCGAAACAGTCTTTAGATTGTTAGATTCTTTTATTTTGATTAAAAAAGACTTTTTCTTAATCTATTGTGCAGACTCATTATATGTAATTGACCATGATCAGGAGAGATCTATACGATATGAGATCTCTATAAAGGTCCTTAGAATATATTGTAGGAAAGTTATGTGATTGGATTATCACCAGGTATAATATCACATTCCAGTTCCTTATACCTTATACGTCACAGCTATGGTTGAAGCTGGACACTTCCTTTTTTTTATATGACTCCACTATGCTTAAGATGTTCTACTAGTTGAGATATATTCTATCTCGAACTATTGTATGGAGACTACACATCAGCATATGAGTGCTTAAATGGTATACTGACTCATTACATCAACGAGACACCTCTTGCATAAACTATTATCAGATAGTTTGTCTCTCATTTACATTACACAGGTTTTTAAATGACCTCCTTAGATCTGATTAGTTGAAGTATAACTGAGCGTAATCTGACTGTTGATTTTCACCAAAGTATTTTCTACCTTATGAGAATACGATACGTGACAGTTGGATATCAGAAAGTTGTTCGAAGGTCTAATGAAATTTCAAACAAGAAACATACCATTAATTTGTAGATTATCCCACTTCTGTAAGACGTTCGATTAAGTTTAAATCCTGCGCAGTTATTTTGAAACAAAACATTTTGAAATACCATTTTTGTTTTTATTAAAAATATGATACGTATGAGGATTTACTCAAAATGTTTACATAGAATTGTTTCTCGCATGGCTTAATCAGACTAAGTCTTGGAAACCCATATGTGCAATGGGCTATGGTTTAGATATATACAAAAAAATCTCAAAGGCCATTGAATATGTATTTAATTGATCAATTGAATTAAAATTTCATGTGGCGGATCTGTAATTGGTTATGTCATACACTGGATTCAATTGCAAATGGATATCTCACGTCACTTGCAATTCTGATGTATTCCGGTTTAGGTCAATGCGATAACATTTGGTCAGTCGTAAGAATATCACAGAGTAATCATGGAGATGCTCACATACGAAAATACAATCGCATAAATTGCTAAAGTAATCAAGTATCTAAAGATAAATGTTATCATTGATTAATCGATTAAAAGTTAATCTATGGTTTAAATTATTATTAATTTAAATCTGGGATTATATTAGT